>JACEIK010002882.1:27156-37945 GCA_018107945.1 Datura stramonium
TAGCAAGGGTCATTTGATACGGGGGTATGGATATAGGCTGAGTATCTGGTAGCAAATCTATAGAGAAATATATTTCCCGCTCAGGGGGAATACTGGGAAGTTCGTCTTGAAACACATCCGGGAACTCATTAACATCTTGGATAGATTGGAGAGTTGGGGATCTGCTTGCACATCCCGAACCCTAACAATATGGTGGATACAACCCTTTGCTATTAACATTTTCGCCCGAAGATAGGATAAAAACATACCTTTTGGTGTGCTGTATTACCTCTCCACTCTTGCACTACCTCCCTCGGAAAGTGAAATCGGACAATTCTGGTCCAGCAGTCTACAGTAGCATAACATAGTGCCAACCAGTCATACCCATAATCACATCAAAATAAATCAGTTCTAATTCTACCAGATCTGCTGAGGTCGGACAACCCACAACCTCTATTGTACAACCCCGGTAAATTCTTTTAGCAATAGGAGTAGATACCAAAAAGGGTCTGAAGCAATTCTAGTGCTACATCAAACTTTCGGGCTACTAACAGGGTAACATACGACTAAGTGGAGCCCAGATCTATCAAAGAATAAACTAAGTGGGAACAAACATCTAATATACCTGTCACAACATCTGGCGACAACTCTAACTCTTGTCGCCCAGGTAATGCATATGTGCTATCCTGACTGCTGCTTGAACTAGATGCCTCTGATCTGCCGACTGGAGTTGAGGACCCATGCCCTATGGAATGTGTTGGGGACTATGAACCTGCTGAGGATCTATTTTGCTGGTCCTAACCGCCCTAGCGTCTAGTTGGACAATCTCTCATCACGTGCCCTTCTTGCCCGCAGGTATAACAGGTGGTGGAACCATATCTCCACATCCCCAGATGTTGTTTATGGCAAGTACTGCATTGGGATATTGCTAACTCTGTTAGGTCTGGCCCCCTTTGCCGCTGCGAGCTGGGCGCTCATGAGCTTTGGCTGGGGCCTGACTACCTCCGACAATCTGATCTGCTGTCCTACTGCTGCTGAAATGGGGGCCTTGGTGGCCTGCTTGAGAAACAAGGTCTGGGCCCGCCCTGAAATCTTCCTGGAAATCTGTTGGTCTAGCCTTGCGATGCTACTCCTCACCTGACCTTTCCATAGCATGCTGGCGCTGTCTGAGCTCTTCTATATTTTGAGCGAAATCTTAGATCCGTGAAATGTCCATATCCTCTCATAGAATGGATGTAATGCTATATTCTATATATTCGAGCGCAAAACCCATAATAAATCGATGCACCCTGGCTGGCATGGTGTCAACAGACGAGGGTGCATACCTGGCTAAAGAGTCAAACCTCAACGCATATTCTCTAACACTTATATAGCCCTGCTCTAGATGTAAAAACTACTCTACACTGGCTTGTTGAACTTCTCGAGTCAAATAATGATCTATGAAAGCCTCAGAAAAGATAGGCCATGTAGGTGGAGCTGCATCCCTGCCTCGGGACCTCTCCCAACTCTCGTACCACAAAACCGCTACATCTCGCAATCTGAATACTGCTAGCTCGACTGATTCTGTGGATGAGGAATGCATGACCCTGAATATCCTCTGCAGCTGGTCTATAAAGTTCTGGGTGTCCTTTCTACGATCCGTCCCTATAAATTGTGGGTGACTCAAAGCTAGAAGCTCACGAACTCTCAAACTACCGAGCCCCTCAGCGGGCTCAACGATAGCTGGTACTATCGACAAAGGCTTATGCTGGGTATCCATCATCTGTATACACATGTAAAAAGCACTCCTGAGCTCCTGATCTGATGGCACAGGTATAGCTGGGGGTGGTGTCGATATATCTGCCGCCCTAGCGGGCTCTTACTGTGGTGGCGGGTGCTGGGGAGATCGAGGTGGTGTCCCCCTGTTACCCTCAGATCAGGCTGAATCTACCTATGGTCCCCTACTAATGCCCTCTCCGGCTACCACATCCAACTCTCGACCGGTCGCGGTTTGCTGTGTGTCCGACATTTCTCTATAAATAAATACAAAAACATAAGCTCAGGAAGTTACCCTACACATCACAGCTCTATAGCATGACTGGAGGAGAAAGAAGAGTAACCACACTACTATGCCTTGTAGCCTCCTGCCTATAGAATTTGGTGCACAACACACCCATAGACAAGACTCTACTTGGCACGGCTTGCAGACTCCCTGGGATACGATCGGCTCTTATACCAAGTTTGTCATGCCCCACCTTGGGAGGTATGACTGGAACTTGGTGCCCTGTTGGTCTGAGCTAACCTGACTAGACTAGGGCATGTTTGACACTTAATTCATGAAATGAACAGACTATATCTCGGCTGTAAGTACAGCCCCTGGCCGACAAGGCCACCTGTAAAAGAAGACAGTTGACCACAACAATTCCATAACGGGAATCCTATGCGGGCAGAAAAGGACACCATGTTGTCTAGTTATTATTAAAAGGTAAATCGGAAATTAAACTACGCTATGACCGATAAGGCCGCCAACTAACAGCTAAACAAGGCCCCGCATGGCCAACACAGAAAATAAAGGATACACGAGCCCCACACAACCAACAACAACTAACCATAGAGAATGTACAACAGTCTGCAAGCCTATAGAAGTGATATAATGGTCAAGACAGGGTCCTAACCTACCAAAAATAATGCATCAAAAGTTCGAACCTCTACTAACTTTCAACTCTAGAGGGAAGGAGCCTAATAGACTTAAGCTGAAGGTTAGGAACATCTCGAACCGCATCTATCCGCACCTGCAGGCAAGTAATGCAGCAACCCGGGTGGGCATCAGTACAACATGTACCGAATATGTAAGGAAGAAAGATAATAACTGACTGAAAGCTGGTAAAACTATAGTAATTAAAGGAAGAGAATAAGGATTTAACCTGAATACCTTCACTGCCTGAATTATCTAAACAATAAGGCTATATAAGCAAAAAAGAACCTAACGGGGACCCCATAATCCTGGAAGGTACAAACAACACAGAAGAACCTACTAGGGTCCCCATAAGCCCCGAAAAATACAAACCCCCGAAAAATACAAACAAGGTCCACTCCTACTACCTGGGTACTAAGGATGGTGTGTACATTAATTAGGGATGGCGCTCGCATCCTCAATCTTGTGAAACTTATTACGGCCCTTGAGGCCTCAATTTGATGGAACTCAATATGGCCCTCGCGGCCTCAGTAAATGGATTAAATGGAACTCAAAATGGCCCTCGCGGCCTCAGTAAATGGAACTTTGTATGGCCCTTGCGGCCTCAATAAATGGAACTCAAAATGGCCCTCGCAGCCTCAATAAATGGAACTCAAAATGGCCCTCGTGGCCTCAGTAAATGAAACTCTGTATGGCCCTCGCAGCCTCAATAAATGGAACTCAAAATGGCCCTCGCGGCCTCATTAAATGGAACCCTCTATGGGATAACATCCAACTACTGAACATTGAAGTAAGACCATTCTAGCTAGATTAACTCAGATAAGAAATACTATTTTGTTACCATAGGCTCAATTCAATTTATAATAGCTGACACCAATAGGTTTACTCTGAAGTACTATAGACACACGAGTCATAATAACTTTACAACGAACGTAACTTACCAAAGGTATAGCCTTACATACCTCAAGTGCCGACTATCTGTCTAACAGGTGAGTTTCAATCTGTATGCTACAGCCCTTCCCAACTATAATCATATTACTGGGAGAACAAGACTAGTTAATGTACTAAATTCGGTGAAAACGATAACTTTTAATAATAATATCAACTATAGTTAAACTTGAAAAAATGCGGCCCAAAACATATAATTTCCCGAGATTTCATAAGGGAGAAATACTTACTTAAAGACTGTGACCGTACAGAAATTAGTTTGGAGCAATTCTGACAACTTTTGTTCAACAGGGTTACGATTTTCCGAGCTAATTTCGCGAAAATAACTCCATAGAAATGCTCCCTGCGTTCTTAGAACTTCATACCTGAAAATAACTCCATAAAAATGGTTGAATTTTGCGTGCTATACTCTTCTCTGGCCGTGGCTCTCTTTGGAAATGATCAAAAATTAAGCTAAGGGGGTATATATACATAGGAGGTTAGTGGAAGGAGGGCTCCCCACGCTTGTCAAAGTGCCACAAGGCCGGCGCCCCGCGCCTCTCAAAGCGTCACAGGACCGGCGCCTCGCACCTCTTAGAGCACCATAGGCCTGGCTAGTGCACTGCTGGCTGGCGCATCGCACTGGTCCTATCCAACCCCGCTTCTAAGACTTTTCCTACCCGCTTCAAGATCTCTTTATTTATCACAAATCCACACGTACACTTACTAATCATTAATTTTACGGGGTGTAACATGTAAGAGAATTGTTTCATGCTAAATCAGTTATGTCGATGTACTTGTTATTTCCTTATCATATACTTGCATATTTAGTTGTTTACATTTTTCACCACATGCTGAGTACATTCCAAGTATTTATCCAACGCCTTTATGTACTTTATCATTTCATAATATAGATTTAGGTATCAAGACTCAACCCCGCGAATTGACACGATCCTCCCTCCATCTCAGTGGATTGTGGTGAGTCCTCATCTCTCCAGGACGAGGTCTATGTTCTTATTTAGTTGTAATTAAATTTTCACACTTTGAGAGTTAGCTGGGGACATGTCCCAGCAACTCATCGGTTTAGTCGAGGCTTTCAGACATGTGTAATCAGATTCAGTCTATGTATTGTGTTTTTTCATATTTTGTCTTTAAATGTTAATCTTGGCTTTTAAAGTTAGCTTATGCTCAGTTATGTTTTGTCAGATGTTTATATTGTTAAGTGTAGCTATGATTATGCCATGGGTCGGCTTGGAGCCTTTCGGGGTTTCTTTTTCCGTGTTACGGTTAGGGTGTAAACTCGGGCCGTGACACCCATGCCCAATCCCTCTCTAATCATGAAAAATCTACATGTTTATTCCATGGGATTTTAACCTAATTAATGAATTCCCTATGTTTCTACCATGGGTATGTTCTAAGTATGTTTCTATTTTTGAATTATGATTCATGGGCAAGTTTTAAAACGTTTTCAATTGAAAATAATGTTTTCAAGTTTTATAATTTATGATGCCCATCCATGAAAGTTCATGAAAGTTGAGATCTATGATGCATATTCAAGTATGATGTGATATTTATGAGAAAAATATGTTTTCAAGTTACCTATGTCTATGATCATTTTTTCAAGTGAATCAAGTATCTCCAAGCATGTTTAAGTATTGGGCAAGCCCATATGTTCAAGTATGATTTATGATTTCATGTCAATTAGCTTACCACATGGCATTGGAGTCAAGACTCACAATTATGTTCAGTTTGTGGTATGGTTTGAGCCAAGGCTCCTCATGTATGATTTCATATTTTATATGTACATGATTATTCAGCTTCGTTAATAGACGATGTTCAGCTTCGTTGAAAAATGATGTAGAGCATATGCATGTTTTTGAGAGTAGTGTCTAACACCGAGTAGGCTAAGGGTCAGTCAACCCTATGCCTCAAAACTACATGCCAAAAGGTATGATCAGATTATTTGGGACCTCCCTATGTATATATGTATGTGTTTCAAGAAGGTTTGACGCAATGTTCAGTTTTACTTATGATTATCAGTTTTCAGCTTTTGGTCATTCGAATAAGTTATGATATTCATTTTTGTTCAGATCATGATTTCAGAAAATAGCATGCAAGCCCTACTCTAAGTTTCTTTTCTTGATTATGTTTTATATTATTCATGTTTTAATAATTTTACATACTTAAGCAGTTTGACTTACCTTGCATACTCGGTACATTCTACATACTTACTGTATACTCTATATTGTATCATTTCATGATACAGGCTTCGATATTAAGACTCAACTCGTGTGGTATTATGATGTTATGTTATGTTTAGACTTCCACAATGTTTATTATGACAAGTCTTCCTCTTTTATTGATGGAGTTAGATGTATGTTCATGCTATGGGTTGACTTGGAGTCTCTTGGGGCTCCTTGTCCCGTGTCTCGATCCGGGCCTATGTCTGGGTCGTGATAGCTCCTCCATAGATGAAACATTTGTTACCATTGCATGCATGATTATTGGGGATGTTGGGGAATAGAATGGATTATCACATAATATGATCTCTGACGGGATCAGCTTATGTGTGAGTAGAGTAGATCTATCAATCGAAGTATTATCATCTCCGTTCGCAGCAGAGTTCTTGGATCCAGAGAGGTCAAGTTAAGCCAGAGTCTTCTTGATTGTTTTAGAAAAATTGTGTTCTTTTTCTGATTTGTTGGTAGAGGATCTTGCTCCTTTTGGGGATGAAGATCCAAAGACTGGAGTTGATGTAGACGACACTTGGAGTGCTTGGTGTCTTAGCATGCTTGCTATGCTTCTCGTGACTGGTCCAAAACATCCAAAAGTTACACCTAGGATGCTTTCCACCTCAGTAGAGAACTCGAAGTCAGCATCCTTGGGGGAAATTGAATTGGAGTTGATCTTCTTGGAATCCATTTCGATGTTCTTGATTCTTGAAGGTTGAAAAGATGAAATGAAAGGTAGAGATGGTCCCACCGGGCGTGCCAGAATTTATAGAAAATAAAATCCCGCATCGAGAAAATAATAATCAAGATGAAAAAATATCACAACAATCATAGTATTTTATTTCAAGTATGAGTATTACANGACTCAGCATTGTCCTTAGCCAGCCTTTCAAAGTTAGCATCCTACGCCCTATAAATCCTCCGATTCTTCCTTTCAAATATAAATTCAAGGGCTTTTGAGCTTGATCTTGAATTTGATGGATTTGATCTTAACTTTTACTTGAATTCAAGGGATTTTGAGCTTGATCTTGAATCTGGTGGTCTTAATCTTGATTCGTGTTTAAATTCAAGAGCTTGAAGCTTGTTTTTGATTCTTCATCTTGATCTCTGAAACTTGTAGAATAATACTTGAGTGCTTGAATACTTGTAGCATGTAGAAAAATCCGCAATGCTTGATCAATGAGTTCTCTCTAGCTTGTTGTTGGAATTAATGTCCTTTTTATGAATTATAACAACCCTATTTATAGTTGTAGGATGGAAGAGTTGCGATAAAGAACTTCTTTCAACCAATCAGATTTAAGTTGACATGATGATATTTGATTAGTCAGGACATATTGTTTATACAGGTGGCGCATTTTCATTGCCTTTTGATTTGACTTATCATGTTGTGTTATTTTTACATGTGGCATGATCCTATTGGCTCTTTATTTGACTTGGCGTAACACGTCATTTGACACGTGGCCCTTATTTGGGCCTCTAGGAAGATGACATCTTGGGCTCAATAAAATAGGCTTATCATTTGTAGCCCAATTCGATGGACCAGCCCAATGAAATTAAATCATTAATTAAATCCATATTTATTGGACTTAAATGAGTGATCTAATTATATTAATCCATAATATCTATTTGGACTAATATATCTTAAATTTAATAAAATCCAAATTTCTTTTGGATATGAATTTAATATTGTTTCATTGTCCATAACAACATAAGCAAAAGTCTACATATCATCAAAAGATAAACGTAGACACAAATCAACAATGCTAAACCATCTATACGTAGTTTTTTGAAAAGCCTTTAGCCATACGATAAGATGATGGGAAAATACCACCAACTAGCTTGCTATGTTTGAAACTAAAAGACATAAGAAATAGAGACTTGAACAAAAACTACCGTCATCGGGTACTTTGAATGTACTCAGTATGTAAAGAAAGTAAAACACATTAGTAAAATGATAGACATAAATCATGCGTATAAAACAAGCTAGAACATGAGAGTAAGGACGACATGCAAACAACCATATTCTTGAAGTAATCATAAACATGAGGTATTTATTATAAACTGAAACATAATGACACAAGGTTTTCGAAAGCAAATCAGATGATTTAACATACTTAAAATCATAAGTAAAAACTAATAAAGGATCTATGTGTTAAAAAGGCTATAAGCATAATATTATAAGTCATAAACATGAGGAGCAATGGGAGACTCGTCATAATCGATACCATCACGATAGAGCTTATATGATGCCCCAACTATCTCGCTCCAGTGGGCAGAGTCATCCCAAGCTTGCCAAGGAAAGGAACTAAGGTGTGATATCACTCTTGAATCCTCGAAGGGTATGAATATGAATATATACCAATAGTGGCACATATTTATGAGGCTCGGGGTTTTCTTGAACCCCTAACACACTCAGTGCTAGACACTACTTTCCAAAAACATGCACATGACTCATAATCATCATCGTGAAAACATACTTGATCTTGCATGGGCCTATCTAATTCATGAAATCATAATTATACTTGGCATACATGAAATAATCATGAGAATAATTCCATTGAGTTGGCCATGATATACATCTTGAATGTCGTGAAAACCATAAATACTTGAATAATTAGTCATAACTGAAATCATAGGCTTATAAGCTTAAAATTCCTAAAATCATACATAATTGGGCAAAATCACCATAAATTTGAAAGTATAGATCCATGAGATATTCATGTAGAAAATAAGTAATCATAATCATAAATCATGAATTTAATTATAAGAAATTTGAATTCATAAGAGATTTCATGAGAATTGGATCTTACTCTAGAATTTTAATTAATCATGCTTAGAGACTTGAAATCATGAGATAGGGATGAAATTATGCATGAGGGAAGAAGAATTTCCCCCATTCATAAACTTACATACTTTGTCTTGATGAATTCCTAGCTTGACTTGAAGACCTAAGAGAAATTGAATGAACTTGATGAAGAACCCTAATACTGGCTTGAGAGGATTTAAACTTTAAAATATATTTTAGGAGTAGAATGAGGGTTTAGGTTAAATAAAACCCTTAAATACTCCCCTTAGGAAACCCAAAAACAACCTCATTTAGGAGAAAAAAGCATAGTAATTCACGAAAATACCCTTGGAAAATCTCACTTAAAATCCTGCCTGCTAGTCGTCACGACCCATACCACGAGTTATTTATCTCACCACGTCTTGTGGTGACCGCTCATTGTGTGATGGTCCCAATATCCACTCCTTTGAACTTTTATACCAAAAATATTTGTCATGACACATCACACAACACAATGAGTCATGCCATGAAACATTACTTCCAAGGCCTGTCAACTAGCTAGATGTCACGACTCCTTACTACGACTTGTTATAGGGAACCACGAGTCGTACTGTGACTTGTCATATCGGGATTGTCTCTATAGATGCAACACATGAATTATGACCATGAGTAATACACCCTACCATGACTCGTGGTGTGGAATCATGGTTTGGGGGATGAATATTATGACACTTACCAAAAGTCTTTTAACAATTCATTACATGAATCCACGACTCTTCTGACGAGTCATTCTAAAGAAAATTACAGATTATTCTGTTGGTTCGACTATGCATCTAGGGTTGATCCTAAGGGATTTTGGCGTGTTACATGCAAAATGCAAAACAAATTTGAATCATTAAAAAACTAATGACAATCTCAACTCAATTCCCTAGCAATGGCGCCATTTTTTTCATAACACTCAATACATCTCTTCTGGTTAAAGGAGGTGGCAGTGGTCATTGTCAAATATAAAATATCTGACAAGTATCGAGGTCGAATCCCACAAGGAATCGAGATGAATAAACAAAAAATTTTTAAACTAACTCAAACTAGAATACATCATTGTTTAACATTTGGAAAGTACAGATTGGGGGGAAAGGGAAAAACAATATCGAATTCAAACTTATAAAACTAGATTGACCAAATGAGTTGTTTCTAGTAATAGGAAAGGACTAGGGAAGTGGAATAGATTAACTGTATAGTAGATTGAGATTATCTCAATTGCCTTAACTTCAATTTCTAGCATAGATAGCATGAATCAAAATACATCCTCTTGTTTTTCAACCATAAGAATGCTTTCGCCTTGGGTTTTCTCAAACACCAAGGTCACAGTCAAAAATCATCCACTCAAAGCTTGAGGAAGGGTCAAGCTATCTCTAGCCTTAACCCTTTAATGGAGTGTGGATGTGGGTTTTGACTATCTCAAGCTAGCCCCACTCATATACACTCCAAATCCTCCCTATTGTTTCATCACCCAAATCTCACTCTTCTTTCTCAAACTCAAGAAAGATAAATAAATTTAATTAGTGTTTGCGATGACTAATTTTTCAATTAAAATTGTTACACCCCGTAAAATTCCCAACACATAGATGGCCTATTCGCATGTTGGTTAAGAGTTTTTGAAAGCCATACATGCTAGGAAAAGGCCCGAGAAAAGACCGGACAAGAAACCTGTCGAACCATCGCGGAAGGAGCCGGGGCAGAGCCCCTCCGCGATGGCAACGTGACACGGAGGGGGAGCCTCCACGTTGGCTCCGTGACACGTTGGCCTTGTTCAGGCTCAAGTATATAAAGCCTCCACTTCGGTTTATTTCATTAACACATCAGAAATTTCCAGAGGAGTCGCGAAAACAGGGGGTACTAAGGAGTTTGATAATTATCGCTCGATTACGCTGTCAAACGCAGTCCAAATTTAAATTAACCTCAGGTACTGAGGTATTTAGCAGCAGGGAGCATTCCTACGGATTTAGTTTCGCGAAATTTGTCCGGCAAATCGTCGTGCTACCGAGCTAAGGTAAGTGGAATTGCTCCAAATTAGTGTCAATGTACTCCTCGCCTTAAAGTGAATATTTCTCCCTTCTGGACTTTCGAGAAATATCAAGTTTTCGACCGTCTTTCGATAAGCCAAAGTTTGGGCTATAAATATATCGAAAG
>JACEIK010002882.1:54803-84588 GCA_018107945.1 Datura stramonium
ATTGCTAGATTTATCTTGTTATTACTTAATTAGTGTAAATCTATTGATTTCTCTTCAAATTATAGTTGATTACTCATAGTGGCAAACATGGGTGTTGTTTGCTTACTTAATTTTGTCTTGAAAAAAAGTAATTAAGTAATGGGGGAGAACTTAATAGTGGGTTGGAATTTGATTATGTGAGGTTGGGCTAGAAATAGCATAAACCCATGATCATATTCCTATTAAAGGTTGATGGCTAGAAATAGCTCAACCCCTAACCCGAACCATATTGAAATAGTTGAATTGCACCTTGAGGTTCGATAGAAATTGAGGAAAAAGTGCCCAAGTGGTTGAAAAACATTAGGCACCATCTTTTCCAAGGTTATTTACACATATTAGCAATAACTTAAATGTCTAGTAAATCCTAATTCGATTATAATCCCATCAACATCACACCTCTAGACTTTGCTCATTATTGTTTCTCGATCTTGGTTATCTTTGTCTCTTATTTAGTTGAGGTTAGATTTATGGTCCGTCATTTGTGTCATCACCCTTATACATAGAAGGGATCATGATTAGCCTAAAAAATGGTAGGTGTGATGGGCCGTCACTATGATGACGGTTCGTCAATCCAATCGTCACCCACCGGGATACGAGGTTCCTCCCCGATGACACATGCGACGGTCTGTTGCCTACCTGACAAGCCATCATCCTCACCGTCAATATTCGAGGATGCCCACAACGGTCCGTCACCACTATAATGACTGTCATTCCTACTTTCATAGCCAGGATGCCGGAGCGACGGGCCGTCAGCTCCTCCGTCAACCTCTGCACCAGACTTGCAACTTCAGTTCTTCTTTCTTAAAGATGCCATTTTGAAGCTTGAGGTGTTACAATATCTCCCCCTTAGGAACATCCATCCTCGAATATTGATTTAAACCTATTGGAGGGCTATTGAAGGAGCTGCAATCCCCAAAGTTGAACAACCACAACTGCACACTGACGGAGTGACTATCTCCGAACTGAGGTACATGGCTGAACTGAATTCAGGAAACATACTTGCATGCAAGGATATGAAAGAAACTTAGAGACACGAACATGGAATGAAACTAAATAGAGCTCTAAGGATGAAATTTTTACCTCAAGATGGAATGGGATCGGAAGAGAAAAGATGTAGGTATCTAGCCATCATATATACTTCAGCTTGTCATGTAGCTCCCTCAACAAGGTGATGAGAAAGGATCTCAATCGGAACCTCTTCATAAGTAAGGCTATCCTTCACCATAATGTTCTCCACAAGAACAACCATATGCACCGAAGCTAACTCCGCTGGTAGCTCCAACACATAGGCTACCTTGCCATCACGTCTTACAATCCTGTATGACCAAACATATCAAGGACTAAGCTTTCCATTCTTTCCAAACATCATAAATCCCTTCATGGGAGACACCTTCAGAAATACCCAACCGTCAACCTTGAACTCAAGTTCTCTCCTCCTTACATCCGCATAAGATTTCAATCTACTCTGAAATATCTGTAGCCTTCCTATAATAAGATGAACCTTATTCATGGCCTCATGAACTGAATCCGGTCCTATCAACGTGCCTCAACTACCTCGAACCAACCAATAGGCAATCTACACCTCCACCCATAGAGAGCCTCAAACGAAGCCATTTAAATACTGGAGGGGTAACTGTTATTGTAGGCAAACTCGATGAGAGGCAAGTGATCATTCCAACCAACCTTGAAATCAATTAGACACACTCTGCATATGTCCGTGAGAGTTTGAATGGTCCGCTCGGCCTGACCATCTCTCTAAGGGTGAAGTGTCGTGCTAAGCTTCACCTGAATACCCAGGTCCTTCTGAAACGACTTCCAAAACTGGGAGGTGAATTGAGTACCTTTGTTTGAGATGATGGATAATGGCACTCCATGCAACCAGACTAACTCCCAAATGTATAATCTAGCATAGTTCTCGACTGAATCAGTAGTTTTGACCTAGAAGAAATGATTAGCTTTGGTCAACCTATCCACAATCACCCAAATAGAGTCATACTATAAGCGAGTACGAGGCAACCCTATAATAAAGTCCATGTTGATCTCTTCCCACTTCCAAGTGGGGATGTTGATGTCCTGTAGAGTACCCCAAGTTCTCTGGTGCTCCACCTTCAGTTGTTGACAGTTTGGACACTTAGCTCACAAACTCCGCTATGTCCTTCTTCATGTCATTCCACCAATAGATTTTACATATGTCATGGTACATCTTGGTGGCACCTAGATGGATAAAATATCAAGAACCATGGCTTCATGTAATATCTGTTCTATCAAATCATTAACACTCAGAATACATAAACAACCCTGATATCAAAGCATATCATCTCCCCCTTGGGAGAACACCTCCACCTATTATTCTGAACCGTTTCCTTCAGTTTTACCAAGATAGGATCCTCATCTTGCCTAGCCTTTACTTATGTCACCAAAGAGGATTCGGACCAATTCTGAATAATGGCAACACTATCTGATGAGTGAACTAGGTGAAACCCTAAATGAGTAAGCCTATGGACATCCTTTGCCAACTCCTTCTTCCTATCCTTAACATGGGACACGCTTTCCATGGATAATCTACTAAGGGCATCCGCCGCTTCATTGGCCTTGCCCAGATAGTAAAAGATACTCATATCGTAATCTTTGAGAAGCTGTAGCAATCTCCTTTGTCTCAAATTCAAGTCCTTCTGATTAAACACATATTGTAGGATCTTGTGGTCCGTAAACACATTTACATGCACCCTATACAAATAATGCCTCCAAATCATCAAGGCAAAGACTTCTGTCGCCAACTCGAGATCATTAGCCGGATAGTTCTTCTCATGGGTCTTAAGCTATCTAGAAGCATATGCAATCACTTTTCCACGCAACATCAGTACACATCGAAGGAAAATTATCGAAGCATCAAAATACACCACAAAACATTCGTTACACCTCGGGTAAGGTCAACACTGGAGCTAAAGTGAGTTGAGTCTTCAACTCCTAAAAACTCTTCTCACAAGCACCGAACCACTGAAACTTAGCCTTCTTCTTAGGAAACTTGGCCAATGGTGCTATAATGGAGGAAAAGTCTAGTTTAGTGGGATTTACTTCTAAACACAAGAATTCTTTTTCATCTCCCCTGTCAAAGTCGATGTCTTAACCTGACTTCCTGAGCTCAGAACCCTCGACATACCTCCGCTAATAGCCAACTAAACCCAAAAAGATCCTAATATCCATAGGAGTGACTGGTCTAGGCCAATTCTTCACCATCTTTATCTTTTGCGAGTCCACCTACACCCGCTCACTAGACACCACGTGACCTAAGAACGCCACAGAGTGAAGCCAAAACTCCCACTTGGTAAACTTAGAAAACAACTGACGGTCCTCATGTGAGCAGCACGCTCCTCCTTGCTCTGAGAGCATATGAGAGTATCATCTATGAGGAGAATCACGAACATGTCCAAATATTATTTGAACACCCTATTCATCAATTCCATAAAAGATACAAGGGAATTCGTTAGTCCAAAAGACATAACCACAAACTCATACTGACCATACCGAGTCCTGAATGTTGTCTTCAGGATGTCACTCTCCCTAACACTAAGCTGGTGATAACCAGACCTAAGGTATATCTTGGGGAAGCACTTGGCACCCTAAAGTTGGTCAAACAAGTCATCAATCCTGGGGAGGGGATACTTATTCTTGATTATGACCTTGTTTAATTTCCAATGACCAATGCACATATGAAGAGACCAATCCTTCTTTCGAATGAGCAAAATGGTGCACCCCATGAGGACTCAATAAGCCTGATAAATCCCTTTACTAGGAGATCTTTCAATTGCTCCTTCAACTCCTTTAGCTCGGCTGGGGCCAATCGATAAGGAGGAATAAATATGGGTTGTGTATCAGGAAGAAGGTTAATACCAAAGTCAATCTCCCGCTCAGTAGGGACTCTCAATAAATCATCTGGAAACTCCTACGTATACTCGCACACAAGAGGAGCTGACTGGAGGGTCAGGGTCTCGGACGTATAATCCTTAACCCGAACTAGATGGTAAATACAACCCTTAGAGATTATCTTTCTGGTATTCAGGTAGGAAACAAAGTGACATATAGGCACAACTAAACTACCCTTCCACTCTAGGACTGATTCACTCGAAAATTGGAACTCTACCATTCGGGTTCTACAATTGACTGAGGCATAACATACATATAACCAATCCATACCTAATATGACATCAAAATCGGCCATGTCTAACTCTACAAGGTCGGCTGAGTTGATTGAAGGACTGTTACAGGGCAATTTCTTTATACCCATCCAGCTATAATCGAGTCATGGACTGGAGTAGAGACAGAGAACGATACAGAAAGGAATTTTGGTACTAACTTCAAAACTAACAGCATCATAAGGAGTAACAAAATATAAGTTATCCCCTGGATCTAACAATGCATACACATCAAGATGGAATACTCGTAATATACCAGTAACTATATCGGGTGAGTCTCCTGCTCCTAACGCAATGAGATGGCATAAAGTCTATTTTGGCGCTGACCACCAGTTGCGCTAGTAGAAGCACCCTGCAGAAAAGAACATGCTGCTAGAGCTATCGCTGATATGGTGGTTGGAGCATAGCCTTGGCTTTCACCCTGCTAGCCAATGGACACTCCCAACGCATGTGCCTGAGCTTCCCACACCCGAAGCAAACATCTGATCCCACTAGGAACTCTCCTATATGGTTCTTACCATATTTAGCATCGATTGGGAATGTCGATGTGCTCCTCTATCCCCTAGAAGTTGACACCCTACTCGTCTATCCCCTAGAACCTGACACTTTGCTCCTCTAATCACCGTGAGGTATGGATGGAGCACTGGCTAATGATGGCACTGGAGCCGATGACCTTTGGTGGGACTGGGGGCGATATCCACCACTGGACCTCTACTCGTAGAACCCAAAGTTGCCTATCCTGGCCCTCTTGGCCTCTCTCTTCTTCTCCTTTATCTGATCTGGCTCTATCTACTGGGTGTATATGAACAACCGCAAGAAGTTGAGGTCACTGTTCAACATAGTAGTCCTGCACTCCTTGAATAGTGAATCTGCTACCCCATTCACAAATGTGGTCGTACGAGCCCTCTGATCCGCCACCATATCCGGCATATACTTAGACAACTGGGTAAACTCCAAGGCATACTCTTGGAAGGTCCTTTGGTTTTTCTTCAACTTGACGAACTTCGCCGCCTTCGCCTCCCTCAACTCTCTAGGGAAGAACCTATCTAAGAAGGTAGTCATGAACTCCTCCCAGCTTATGGGAACAGATCCCACTGCTCTACCATCCTTCCACCGCGGTACCATATGTAAGCCACCCCTTCAACTTATAGGAGGCTAAGTCCGCACTCTCCTCTCTAGTCACCCCCATAATCTGGGTGATGTTCTACACCTCCTTAATAAACTCATGCAGGTCCTTATCAACTTTCGACCCCAAAACTCAGGTGGATTCATATTGAGAAAGTCTCACACTCTAGCTGCCGCTGCATTCCCATTCTGGGGAACATGAGCCACCACCTACTGGTTGATCTGAGCGGTCATGGCCTATGCCAACATCTGAAAGGATGCCCTAAACTTGTCCTGAGTAACCTGCTAAGGCAAGGGATCCGCTAGAGCTGGTGGGGCTTGCTGATGCCAATTTCCGTTGCCAATACCATTGCCATTTCCATTTCCATAATGCTAGAGTAGAGGGATATAGAAAATTTGAACTCATAGCATGATATAGAATCATGAAAGAAAGGAAGTTTCCTAAAAGTTTTGTAGCCTCTTCATCATAAGTGAAGCGCGCTTCACACCCATAAAAAAAACTCTAATTAATGCGACTTTTAGAAATCCTAGGACACTTCAAAATCTAATGCTTCGATACTAAATTTTTCACAACCTGAGCATGCACCCCCGATCGAGACACGGTACCTAAACCCACGAATGGCTCCAAGTCGATCCATGATATTAAAATAGCAACCAAAAAGCATAATTAAAGAAGAAATTAAAGAAAAACACTTATAAGAGGAAGTCTGACATATATCAATGACTATAAATGGAGTCAAAACTCGATAAAGCTGAAAGCCTATATAGTGTCTGATAAGCCTCTAACTGTCTAATGAGTTGATGGGACAACACCCCCAACTAACTCTCTAAAGTTGGAAACTGGAATAGAATAACCAAAAAAATTAAATAGAATGTCCTTAGAAGATGAAAACTCACCAAAAACCGGAATGAGTTGGACTGAGATCGAAGCTGGACTAACGGCGATACTAAATCTGATTGCTCGGACCTATATCATGGAACGATATGGCATAGAGTATGCGTTCAGTAGTTGAAATATACTGATTATGCAGGGTAAATCAAAATGGACATTTAAAATTCATAAAACTTCATAAGAGTAAAACATTTCTGAAACATGATGTAATAAATCATATTTTAGACATGAGGGCTCAAAGTTTTCAGAACTTATCATAAACTAGTCATAATCATAATCATGAGAGAAATTTTGTAAATCATAACTTGAGCTGAAGTATCGTAAACCTGATTATGCATAAAACATAAGAAACAATGGGAGGACTCGTCATAACCGACACCATCATGATAGAGCTTACATGATGCCCCAACTATCTCGCTCAAGGGGGGAGAGCCGTCCCAAGCTTGCCAAGGCAAGAAACGATGAAATGGAATTATCACTAAAGAGACCCCATAGGGTTAACAAGAATATCATCCTATGTTGGCATGTTGTTTTAAAACTCGGGGTTTACCTAAACCCTGAGCCTACTTGGTGCTAGACTCTACTCCCAAAAAACATGCATATGGCTCATAATGGATATCGTGATATCATACATGAAGTTCACGGGCTAGTTTAAATCATAATAATCATGAACATATTTATAATACGTGAACTAGCCATGAAACAAGGGCATGTGAGTCGGCCATAATCATAATCCTTATAATCATGAAAATCATACATAATTGAGAAAGTCCTCATACTAAAAAATTCGTAAATTCATGAAGAGTTTTTATATAAAGTCATGCATCATAAATCATAAAACATATATTAGGGCTGGAGAGAATTTAAATAAAGAAGGATCATAAAACTCATAAAGATGAGCCCTAAAAGTTCATAATCATGCTTTTAACATAATAGACTATAATTTTGTGAGAACTTGTAGAGATTATAAAACCCCAATCATGGAAATCATAAATTATTATCAATTCAGCTATACCCACAAGAAAATCATGGAAGAATTTTTTAAGCAAACAAAAATCCCTAGAATTTCATAAATGGGACTTGGGGAATGGGCGATCATGAATTTTCTTGAAGAAGGGGCATGAGGGTGAAAAAAACCCATCATTGATAAGCCCACATATCTAGGTTTACTAAATTCTAGCTTTAGCTTGAGACCCAAAGAGAAATTTGAGAAGATGAGACTGAAACATATGCAGAATCCTTGATGATTTTGGAAGAGGAATTTTGAATTCAAAGTAGGAATGAGAGAATAATTATTTAGTAGATTAAACTCTCTAAAAAACCAATTTGAAAGCTCAAAATGATGTAATATAGGAGTTAAAAGCATAGGATATTACGAAATTACCCTTGAGAATTGGGCAGAATTTCCACGACTGGACACCCTGACGGTATCCGTGACGGGCTATCACACTTCCGAAGGTCCATCATTCGTGTTGTCACCCTTATCCAGAGAAGGGATCCTGATTGGCCTAAGAGATGGTGGGTGTGATAGGCTGTCACTATGATGAAGTTTCGTCAATCCAACTGTCACCCTTTGGGATACGAGGTTTCTCACCGACAACACACGCGAAGGTCCGTCGCCTACCTGACGGGCCGTCATCCTCACAGTCAAGCTTTGATGACGCCCAAAATGGTCCATAACCACTCCGATCATCGTCATTACTACCACCAGATCCATGAGGCCATAGCGATGGGTCGTCAAGAGGCCGACGAGCCGTGAAGAGGCTGAGGGGCCGTGAAGAGGCTGACAGGTCGTCAGCTCCTAGGTCAACCTCTGCACCAAACCTGCTACATCGATTCTTTTTCCTTCAAGATGCCATTTCAAAGCTCGAGGTTTTACACCTGTAGCATTCCTCAACAACGTTCAAGCCTAACACGACCACACCTCCGAAAACCTAGAGGTACCTACTAAGAACATTACTTCCCTAATAAGAAAGTCAAGTTCGAGGTCTAATTAAGAAGTCACTAGTCACACCATACTATGGTCTACCTGTACATCACCATCTCATTCAACCCTATCACTTATGATTACCCCATGGCTCTTTGTAGCTAACACTATTCAAGAATTCCCCTATCTTCCAGGCTTGGCTAATAACTGTGCTTCATGAATTCTGCATACCTGGCACCTATGGAATGAATAGGGAGTTATCCTGAATGTAAATATTGTAACCATCATAGGGAACACATACATAGTGCTTAGAGTAAGGAAATTGTGAGCACGAATCATTCCAGAAATCTAATTTGGGCATATACCTGATATAACATGATCTTATAAGCTAATAAGGAAAATCTTAAAGACTGAGTTCATAGAGATGAGCATACTGAGAGAAATGAGTTTACATATATAATGAGGGTCATGATATGAAGTTGAGATTTATTGAATCATGAAAGAAGACTGGAATCACCATCTGAAGTGGTGACTTCTCATTCTACAAATCTAAGTATGAATACATGTAAGGAGTACTTGGAACTTAGACATGAGCATAACATGTATATATATGGAATGATTAGAGTATCATATTCACATAAGTATGAGAAGAAACCTGAATAAGAGTGGATCGATCTCCTATAGTTGTTGATCCTTAACCTTCACACTTGGAACTCAAGACTTGACTAGTCCTTCACCTTATAATATCCCCCTTATCTTAAAGGTCATCATTCTAAGGATTGAACCCCCTCTTAAGGATATGCTAAAATAACTATCTCTTAACTTCCCATTTGCCTCTAAGGCTATTATTGAGGCTTCATACTTCTCATGTCATACTCCTCCACTCTTCAAGCTCATGAATTTTTCCGTCTTAGCTTCTCTTAACTCCTGTACGAAGAAAGAGCTTGAGAGTACCTCTTATTCCTCTGACTAGAGTTATGCTTTGGAGCATGTGAATGCACGAGTTAGAAGGAAGTCTTTATGGAGTTAAACTCTATAGCACAAACTAGAGTATGAAAGAAGGGAAGATTCCTAAATGTCTTGTAGCCTCTTCCTCATAAGTGTGGCACGCTTCACACCCATGAAAAAGACTCTACTTAATGTGGCTTTCAGATACCCTAGGACACTCTAAAGCTAATTCTTTGAAATCATGTTTGTTATGACCCGAGCTAGGAACCCAGATAGATTCACGAGACCTAGAACCACGAATGGCTCCAGGCCAACCCATGGCATATACATAGCATGAATTAATTGCATAAACAAGAAAAACTTATATTATAAGCATGGATAAGCGGAAGGAGACATAACATAAGGAGTAAGTAAAATGACAATGTCACAACACTGGGTCGCAAAACTGAATATACTAATGCTATGTTTGAAAGCCTCCACTAACTGAGAAGCTACTGGGACATGCCCCCCAGCTAACTCCAAAGTCTTAAACTAAAATGATATAAAAGAACTGAAATGAAGTAGATAACTCTAGTCCTCAAAATACGAGGACTCTGGGAAACAAGCCACTGGCAAAATGCGGGTTGCCAACAGCGACTCGCCGGTACAGCCACCAAATGACACCTAACTTGCTGGATTAAAGAGAAAACAATCGGCGGTGTGCGGATGGAGATCGCCGAAACACCGAATGAACAGGCAATGGCTACTAGAATGCATTGAAACAACAGAGAATGTAGTTGGAAGTTTGTGAATTGCAACCGCTGAACCGCCGGTAGTTCCGCCGATTCCAGAATGCTGCTTAGGGGTAAAATTGTCCAGCACAGAAAAAGAGAGGGAAGATGCCCTATTTTCTTAGATATATAAATTCTAGAGAAAGTAAAGTGTACTAAGCATATCATAGAAGATCATATCATATCATCTTTTTCCATTTGGTAGATGAGAGGAGAATTTGATTGGTAGAATTTGAAAAGTACTACTTTCTTTCTCTTTTTCTTCTTCTTAATAGCAAGGTACTGCCATTATTGCAGATCACTTTTGAACTTAATTTTACTACTATAGTTATTGAATTCAATGAGTTTATTCTTAAATGTTCTTTTAAATTTCTTACTCATGAGTAGCGAAATCATTAACTAGAGGTGTGTGATGATGAATGCTTAATTAAAGTGGGTATTGCTAGATTCATCTCAATATTGTTTAAATAAGTGTAAATTTGTTAGATTCTCTTCAATCTATAATGGAAGACCTATTGATTCTGATTTGGGTCTAATTGTTCTTACTTGATTGATGCTTGCAAAAGAATAATTAAGTATTGGAAGAGAATTGAATGGTGGGTATGGTTGAGAGATTGTGAAATTGGGCTAGAAATAGCCAAAATTAGATTCTCACTCCTAATTAGTAGCTAATAGCTAGAAATTAGTGCAACTACTAATCCAAATCTAATCGGGTTGAGCTAATAGTTTCTAGAGGTTTGATAAAACTCTAGTAAGAGGTATTTATAAAGCTGAAAAGCAGTAGATACCCATTTTCCTAAGATTATTTACACTAATTGAACTTATGAGATGACCTAGCATATCCTGATCTAGTTGGTATCTCATCTACACTATACCTCTAGTCTTTCACATTCCTGTCAACAACCTTGGAAAGTTTTCGATTGTAGGAAACCAAATTAGT
This sequence comes from Datura stramonium, assembly GCA_018107945.1. Taxonomy (NCBI): domain Eukaryota; kingdom Viridiplantae; phylum Streptophyta; class Magnoliopsida; order Solanales; family Solanaceae; genus Datura; species Datura stramonium. The sequence goes on from JACEIK010002882.1 coordinate 65,638, forward strand.
AATCATACTCTATTACAGATTCCAATCTTCCCAAACTTGTTCAATTTTTTTTCATTTCTAAGTGGTGCAACGCTTGATATTCTTGTGTTGACTGTTATTCGAAATAGCTTTGCGTCTTAACTACTTAACGTGATTTTTCTATGCTTGTTAGGATATAAAAACCACATAAGTCATCACTCCCAAGTAGGAGATAGCTTAGTGGAAGGTAACATGGAGCATGAGGATGATAACCCGATGATGCCGGGAATGCAGGAGCCAATCGCTTACCACCCACGGTAAGGAATGTCTTATTTCATGTCACAAGCACCATGTTGCATTTATTGAAAATGAAGGGACTCTTCGGGGGTAAACCAAGTGAGGACGCAAATCGACATTTGATAAATTTCTTGGAGATATGCCAAACTTTCAACATCACAAACATTAGTCAAAAGTCTTTCAGGCTAAGGCTTTTCCCATTTTCTCTAACGGGAGAAGCGACGATGTGGTTGGAAGAGTTTTCACCTGGTTGTATCACATCTTGACAAGAATTAACCAAAGCCTTCTTGGATCATTTCTTCCCTCCATCAAAAATATTGCAGCCAAGGGATAGCATCACAAATTTCATGTAAGAGCCGGGAGAGCCTTTGCATGAGGCATGGCTATGGTTCAAAAAGAAGGTTGATCTTTGTCCCACTCATGGCCTCCTTAATGGAGTGCTTCTCCAAAGCTTTTACTGAGCCCTTGACTCGATCAACAAATCTGTGGCCAACAATTTAGCTAGATGGTCTATTATGGATCAAACATATGGGTTGGCTAAAGGCCTTTTGGAGAGAATGACAAAAACAAATAAGGTCTGGCACACGCGAGAGACAAATGTATCTACACATGAAATCATCTCTAGTTCATTGGTGGCTGAGTTGCGAAAAAGTGATGAAGAGAGAGTTGAAAATCTTGCTAAGATGATGACACAGATGGATTAATGAAAAAACATGTGATGGGGGCAGGGCCCAAGGTGGTAAATGTTGTAGGTATGCAAGGTCCTTTGCAATATGAAAGAGAATCTTCACCACCAAGGTATAAGGAAGAATGCCAATACATGGGGAATCAAATGGGAGGTCCTCAACCTGGGTTTCAAGGGACCAATCAAGGACCTTGGAACCCAAGGGACGAAAATCAAGGCTGGAGAATTCGTGATGCACAGGGATGGCCTGAAAGAAATGAAAGATGGAGAAACAGAGAGTAAAATCAAGAGGGAGACCGTTATCATCGAAGTTCAAACCATATGTTCCCCCTCCAAAAGCTGGAAACTCCCAAAGTCAGCCAGGTGTGAGCGATGCTGGTACTTCAAAAATTGAAGAAATGCTAGAAAGAGTCCTCAAGAAAGTGGATTCAATCGAGAGTGGGGTCAAGGAATTGAGAGGGGAGGTGTCTAACAATGCCAAAATGGTGAGCTCACATTCAACCTCCATCAAGCATTTGGAAGCTCAAATGAATCACTTGTCCACTCAAGTGAACCCATGAATGAAGGGAACGCTCCCAAGTGATACAATGTCGAAATCGAAGAAAGATAGTCAATGCATGGCTATTGTCACTAGGAGTGGTAAAGTGGTCGGAGATGCATTAGTGAAGCCCAAAGAGGTTAATTAACCCAAATCAAATGAGGAAAATGGAATCGACGAGATGCCAAATACACCAAAGAATGAAAAGGAAGGTGAGGGGAAGGATGATGAAATCCCCTCACATGTTGATGAAGATGAGGTGGGCGTGAAGGCCCCAAATGATCACCAGGTTGAAGCAAGAGCTCCACCCCCTTATCCACAATGATTGTCCAAGAAAAAGAAGGACGACTAGTTTAGCAAATTTATTGACATGTTCAGCAAGTTGTCCATTAATATATCGTTGGTTGATGCTCTTCTCCAAATGCAAGGATATGCTAAATTCATGAAAGTATTGCTGAAAAAGAAGAAGATGGTTGATGCAGGTAGTGGGGAGATGATGCACCATTGTAGTGCAATGATGATGAGCAATCTTGCCCCCAAGCGGGAAGACCTTGGAGCTTTCACAATCCCTTGTATAATTGGGATATGTATGTTTAAGAAAGCTCTATGTGATATTGGTGCCAGCATAAATGTAATTACCTTAATCATTTTCAAGAGGTTGGGACTTGGAAGCACAAAGTCTACATCTATGAGGTTGCTCATGGTAGATCGTTCCATTAAAAACCTATGGGGGTGTTAGAAGATATGTTGGTAAGGGTGGATAAATTCATTCTACCTACTGATTTTGTAGTCCTCAATTGTGAAATGGATGTGGAGGTACCCATTATTTTAGGGAGACCATTGCTAGCTATAGGGAGAGCTGTAGTTGATGTGGAGCTAGGGGAGCTCAAGTTTAGAGCTGGATGTGAAGAAGTCACCTTTAGGGTTTTCCCGTCAGCTGAAACTCTTGCCGAATGAAAGGTGATAGGGGTGTTGTATAAAGAGGATGAAGATAGTGGAATTGAGATGGAGGAGACGGGGACGGAGGATGATCTGTCTAAGAAGAATTGTTAAATGAGAGATACATCGTGCCACGACGATAACTAAGATTTTTCTTGGGAGGCAACCCAAGTGTTTTATTTGATTTATGTTATGTCCTTGTTGTTTTTGATTTTGTAGAATCAATGAAGTTAGGAGAAAAAAGGAAAAGAACCACAACAACGTGAGAACCGTGCTGGACCAGCGAGTCACCGATCCAGAAGCGCAAACCACCACCTCAGGTCACAAAAAGGCAGAATGCTAGGATTTTGAGCATTTGACCGGCAGACACTCTGGTGAATCGCCAATGCAAAACCCTATACCGTTAGTAGGTCGTCGATACAACGCAGATCACCTAAAACAGTGAGCCCAAGTGGAGGATCGCTAATCCAGTTCACGAACCGCCGGTCAATAGCCGGTTGAGATACAGTGAACTAGGCATGATTTTACTTGTAAAAGGTAAATGCGATGAAACACCATCAATTCAGCGAACTGCCGTGCAGAGCCGGTTAAGGTACAATTTTAGTTCAGAATTTAAATCAAAGTCGGACCTACCTGACCCCAAATATTTGCTTGAGCCACCCTATTCTGCACAATATTCCTTTATATTCCCCTTTTTACCATTTTTCCATACCCTTTTTTTCTCCCCAATACCCAACCTTTCCACTTCCCCATTTTTCCCTCTTTCCCACCTCTCCACTTTCCACCACCACATTAACTCACCGTTACTACCCCACCTTCTCCTCAACCTATCACTGTCTCACTCTTCCACCTATATAACCTCTCCCTTTCTTCACCAACACCCTCACTGCACTCACATTTTCTTTCTCTACCACACAACCTCTGAAGTTTCCATTGCTGATAATTGCTAAGCTTCCGTAAACTAGAGTTTGTAAATTTATTTCGATAGTGTATATCCTTGTTTCGTCCATGTTATCCTCAATGGCACATTAGTTTTGATTTTCATGTGGCTTGACCATACTTGTCCTTTCACTTTTAATACTCTTCCTTCCCATTCGATTCATGAGTTATGTTCTGTTTGTTGAAATGTATTGGGGATAGATGCCTCCTTGGGTAGCATCTCCCCCTCCTCAATCCTTCCAATCAAGTGGTCTCCACAGACTTGTGGAAATGACCATCTTTCCCGAGAGCCAACTCCAAAGATTGGCCAAGAGTCTCCCCGCACTCATTGCTCAAACAATTAAGAAGGAGCTCAAATATTTATATGAGAGTGCCACTACACTGTGCAAGAGGGTGAATGCGGTTGAGGGGGCTGCCACCTCTCTCCGAACTGAGGTGTAGGAATGGAAGAGCCGGATTTCAACAGACGTGCCTGACATTAGTGCCCTTGATGCTACAATGGCTACTCCCTCCATAGTTTGGGGCCCCATTGATGATCTATTCTAGGGCTTGGGGGATGATTTTGATGGGCTAGGTGAGGTCAGTGGTGATGGTGCAGGTGATGCCTCTAAGGATAATGAAGAAGAATGACCCGCTCAGGGAGTTTCTTGTCCCTTTCCCTCTTGCATGCACATTGGGGACAATGTATTCTCTTAAGTGGGGGAAGGATGAGTGTTTGTTTGCTGGGAGGGGGGCTCATTGATGGGATCATTGATGTTTTTTTTTAATTGATTTGATGCACCCTTTGTTACGCTTTTGTTCATTTTTGTTGTTGATGATTGCCCTGGTCGGGATTGTTATGGTAATGAAATGAATGACATGATTTAGCCTTTTGAATGAAGATGTGTTAGTGCCAAAGGGGCCTTCGCTTTGAATTGATAAATTTTGCGTGCATGACTTGAGTTTTTCATGTTTTCTTGTTCGCCTTTGTAAATAGTAGGATACTAAATAAACTCCAATGGTTTTGTTCATACCACGGTTCTTTCCAAAGGAGCATGTGTGGCGACTCTCTTAAGGGAAAATGCCATGTTGCTTTTGAGTCTTTTTATGAAGCTGTTTTGAGAGGCACCACCAAAAAAATTTTGAATTGGAAGTTTAAAATGGGGGCATGAAAATGAAAGATAATAAGCAGATGTTTGAGGCAAGAACATAGCACTTTTTGTCATACTTTGTAAATTCCTTGCTTGACTTATGAATTTGCATGCTTTGATGCCCTAACTTGAAATCTTGTGATAAAAATGACTCTTGTGGACCCTTTAAGGGTGATGCCTTGTGTGGTGAGGAATTTTTTGTGAATCTCATGCATAACTTCTTGTTTAGAACTTGCCCCAACTGTGACTCAAGGTGAAATCCTAGATGTAGTTCCACTTAGAACATGATTTTAGGCTTTCCTTTGTTTAGCCACTTCACATATATACCCTCCTTAAATATTGATCTTTTTCAACCAACGTTAAGCATTAGATCCCTTCTTTGGCAACCATATTACAAGCCTCAATACCATTCCTAATACCTCTCTTTGGCACCCATCCCCTAAGTGCTACTAGGAAAATAACGATAGAATGAGGCTTCAAGCTACGGAATAAGGGAGTGATAAGGGAATAAATGAGAAAAGAGGCAAAAGCCCAAGTTTTGGAGTGCGCAAGGGAAATATGAGAATCGCAATCTGAGGTAGCACCGCATTTTGTTCAAAATGCATAAAATGATAAGTTGAAAAGAGAAAAATTTTTTGTGAATTGGTGCTTCCTCTTGCTTGGATAAGGCTAATATTGAGAGCCAAAGAAGTTATAAGGAGGGTCATTGAGAGATGAAAGCAAAAGATGATGAAAGGGGAGAAATAATGTGAAGTAAGTGAAAAGATTTGATGGGAGGTATGTTCACAAAAGGCATTAGGGAGGCTCGAGTCACTAAAGCTAAATTTTCATCCTACCCTTATGTTATACCCCGGTAACCCACGGATCAGATCCGAGAGTCAAATAAAAAAAATTTGAAAAAAAATGTTGCAGTAGTGTAGGACGATTCGTTAGACGATTCGTCAGGAGACCCCACGAGTCATCAGGTGGCTCGTGGGAAGGTTGAACTGAGCTGAGGAGTTGAGGTCCTCATTGGCATGGGAACGACTCATGGTCAGCCACCACAAGTCATCAGGTCTCCCATGGGGTGGGGTTAAGGGTTACTTGGGAGGTTTAACCAGTGTACCTAACGGATGAGACCCCACAAGTCGTGGCCAGTCCTAACGACTCGTGAGGTGGGTCATGAGCAAGCCTGTGGAAATTTAATTAAGGATGAGGCAGTGTACTTGATGAAAGCTGGTAATGAGTCGTGGCCTCGGGGAATGAGTCGTCACGTCCTCCATTAGGAGCCCAGGTGAAAAATTCCAGTAGACTCAACGAAACGACCCAACGACTCGTTGTCCCTGGTAACGAGTCGTTAGGTCACCCGTTGGGGTCTTCCGACAGTTATTTCCTGCGAGTTAGTAAGGGCCTTCTCGTAATTTTCTATGCTCTTAAGACCTAAACTACATCATTTTGAGGTCAAGACAGGGTCTTTTAAGGAGGAAGAACTCATCCTAATTCACATTTGGCATTTGCAAGAACTAGAGAAGGGAGTAAGAGGAGATTCAAGGGTTCTTCTTCAATTCTTCTAGTCTTCACCTAGGGTTTTTTAAGGGAGTTAAGAAGCAAGTAATTACAAGTATGTGGGGTTTTTAATGGGCAGTTTAGTCCCTACCCATACCCAATTTCTCCCTAATTCTATGTTTAAAATTACCAAGACTTGACGGGTCGTGACCCAAATGCATGTTTCCTCAAATATTGATATGAGCATGTTGTAGTATGTATAAGATCATGGGTTTGAATTCTTGGGATGTTTTCACTTATTTTATTCAATATTTTATGATTTAATCCCTAAGAGCACATGTGCCCAAATCATGGGGTTTTTAGCGAAATTCATGGTTATGGTGATTTCTCAAGCACGATATGAACTCTTAAATTTAAGCATGTTTTCAATTACTCATGTTATTATGATCATGTTTCCTATAAATATAAGCATTTCAAGTATGATTGAAATTATAGAAATTCCCATATGTCTATTGTGACTTATGAACTATGATTTTTGGCTAATTCACGGGCCCAATTCTATGGCTAGTATTACAAAATCTCAAGCATGTTATAATTCTCATGATTTAACTAGTCACGCATGTTATGTATGAATTTCTATGAGAACATTGCATATTTTGGGAGTAGTACTTAACACCGAATAGGTTCGGGGCCTAGGTTATGCCCAGAATTTCAGAACTACGTGCCACCGTAGGTTATGTTAGGAACGCCTCAGTGTTTGTCCCTTATTCCCTATGGGGTCTTCATGAGTGATATCACGCCTTTAATGGTTCATACCCTTGGCAAGGTATGAATGTCCTCCCGACTAGGCTTACAGGTCGGGCTCCATGTGTGCTCGTATGGGGTATGTCGGTTATAGAAATCTCCCACTGTTACTCATTGTTTTAATGCATGTATGGTTATGTTCTTTTGGCTCAAGTTATGTTTTTATAAAATGTTTTTCTCTCATGTTATGACTATGACAAGTTTACAAATATTTTGGAAATCTTGAGCCTTACGTTATACTTATGATTTTAGTCTTTATGATCATGATGTCCCAACTCCTATAACTTTTATGTTTTAAGTAGTGTATTGCATACCTTGAAAACTCAGTATATTCCAAGTACTGACCCGCATATTTTCTATGATGTATCATTTTATGATACAGGATCCGGTTCATAGGTTCAGCATCGCTCTTAGCATGCTCTCAGTTCTCAGTGGTGACTCCTCATGGTTCAGGGGCTTCATGTTTAGATTTTTGTCTGTATGTTAGTTTTCAGAATGTTGGGGTTAGTTGGGGATCTTGTCCCTTCAACCCGTCCATCATGATTAGAGGCTTTTAGACCTATTTGTAGTAATCATCTATTTACGCTTGGATTATGTACTGTTGTTCTTATATTTCATGTCACGGTTTTATTTAGTTCATAACTATTAAGCTAATTCTTCCGCCTTATGTGAATGATTTAGTTATATGCTCATGCCATGGGTTAACTTAGGGTCCCTCGGGGCTCCTCGTCCCATGTCTACGATTCGGGTGCACTTTCGGGTCGTGACACCTTAACCTGAGCCTGCATTATAACCCACAAGTCCTAAGTGATTTTAAGTGCAACCTCTCTACATTACTGGCGAACTACATAAAGGGAAAGCCTATGGGTCAAGTTGTGTGCATGAAGATTTCTTTTGGGAGAGTGAGAGTGATTATCTCTTCCAAGCAATCCCTTGTGTGTATTAAGAAATTTCATGATAAAAGAATAGGAATTCTCCTTTTAGTGAGTGGTATCATCCCTTTTTAAGGACACAAATGCATTTAGAGTAAATATGTGGGTAGGGCAGGAGAAGTGTAAACTCTAAGGAAAGTTTTGAATGTGCACTGATTATGAATTGAGATGCTCTATGTATTTCATGGATAAGCAATGCCCTTGTTTTAAACAATGAATCCTCTCATGAACCATGTTTGTGAAGGGTGGTAGCCTCTTTAAATGTCTTCATTGTTTTGGTTTTCAGGGGAGTTTTCTTCTCTTTTTTGTAGAGATTAGTGAGTATTTTTGGGTTGTCATAGATAGGTGGTTATTGATATTTAAACTTGTGAGGAGTGGCATGTTTTACTACTGATAAGAATTCCATTACTTTAGTACAAGCAATGGTTCAAGCGTGGGGGTTTGATCTGTTGATAATTCACCAACTCATTAGGCTTTTAAACCCGAATTTTTGCTTAGTTTTTGAGTTGTTTATGTGGATTTTATTCCCTTTTTGGTTTTTTTGTGTGAAGATGCCTAATGTAAAGAAAAGAGCAAGAATTGGAGAAAAATGAAGGAAGTGGGAGGACATTCGGCATTGCACTGAAGAATACCGGCGAAACGCCGGTCAAAAGTTGATCACCACTGCCTTTGGGAAATAAGCCACCGGTGAAACCCAGGTTGCCAAAGGTGACTCACCGGTCTAGCCACCGTCACATAACTTGCTCGATTGAAGCACAAAGCATCAGCGCTATGCATATGGATATTGGCGAAAACACCGAATGAACAACCGATGGCTGCTGGAATGCATTGAAGTGGCAGAGAATGTAGTCGGCGGTCCGCGAATTGCAACCAGCGAACCGCCAGTAGTTTTTCCGATTCCAGAACACTATGCAAGGGCAACATTGTCCAGCACGAAAAAAGAGAGAGAAGATGCCATATTTTCTTAAATATATAAATTCTAGAGAAACTACTGTCTACTAAGCATATCATAGCAGATCATATCATATCATCTTTTTCCATTCCTAGCTTTAGAACATTCCTTTGGCAGAGAAGAGGAGAATTTGATTGGTAGAATTTGAAAAGTACTATTTTCTTTCTCTTCTTCTTCTTCTTAATAGCAAGGTATTGCCATTGTTGAAGACCACTTGTGAACTTGATTTTACTACTCTAGTTATTGAATTCAATAAGTTTATTTTTAAATGTGGTTTTGATTTTCTTACAAATGAGTAGCTAAATTATTAACTAGAGGTGTTTGATGATGAATGCTTAATTAGAGTTGGTATTGCTAGAGTCATCTCAATATTGTTTAAATAAGTGAAATATGTTAGATTCTCTTCAATCTATTATGGAAGATCTATTGATTCTGATGTGGCTCTAATTGTTCTTACTTGATTGTTGCTTGCAAAAGAATAATTAGGTATTGGAAGAGAATCGAATGGTGGGTATGGATGAGAGATTGTGAAATTGGGCAAGAAATAGCCAAAACTACATTCTCACTCCTAATTAGCAGCTAATAGCTAGAAATTAATGCAGCTACTAATCTAAATCTGATCGGGTTGAGCTAATAGTGGCTGTTGTTTTGATAAAACTCTAGTAAGAGGTATTTATAAAGTTGAAAAGCAGTAGATACCTACTTTCCCGATATTATTTACACTAATTGAACTTATGAGATGACTTAGCATATTCCTATCTAGTTGGTATATCATCTACACCACACCTCTAGTCTTTCACATTCTTGTCAACAACATCGGTAATGTTGCGACTGTAGGCAACCGAATTAGAAATCATACTCTATTACAAATTCCAATCTCCCCGAACTTGTTTATTTTTATGTCATTTCTAAGTGATAAAAGCTAACTTCAATTTCACAATCGACACTTGTAATTATCATTCACTAGTTTTTGTGGAATTTGACCCCGACATCCGTCGGATTACTTGTTTTGATACAATGACCGTGTATACCCTCTATATGAGGAGTACATTTTGGCCGTTATTAGTAATCATGTCCGGAACGATTCTAATTGTAAGATGAGTCTGAGTACCTGGATCTATATCATGAAATGATATAGCATGGAGTATGTGATCAGTACTTTGAATGTACTGAGTATGTAAGGTAAGTAAAACATGATTAGTAAAATATTAGTTGAAATCATGCACATAAAATCAAAAGATCATGAGAGTAAGGACTGCATGCTAAAAGTTGTATCTAAGATATATATAATCATAAGCTAGTTATCATAACTAAACATAATGACCCAAGATTTAAAAATAGAAACCATATGACTTGTCTTAGCTAAAATCGTAAATAAAAGCTCATAAACTGATCATTGGGTCAAATCTGCTGTAAAATATAATATCTTAAGTCATCAACATGAATAACTGAAATCATGAGGAACAATGGGAGACTCGTCATATCTGACACCATCACGATAGTGCTTATTTGATGCCCCACTTACATGCTCAAATAGGAAGAGTTGTCCTAAGCCTTGCTAGGGCAAAGAATAATGAAGGTGTGATATCATGGGTTTTCCCTCAGGTGGGGGAAGCGCTCTTTTGAAAGGTCCCAAATATATACCTACGGTGGCGCATAGTTCATGAGATCGAGGAAGCTCGGAACCCCTGGCCTACTCAGTGCCAGACACTACTGCCAAGAACATGTATATAGCTCATGAAGATATATTAGGAGTCTCGACTCTAAAACATATCAAAATATATCTTAAACGTGAATAGTGGGGTGTCTTGACTCCAAATATCTATTTAAAACCGATCTTGTATGATATGGCTAAATCATGATAAAATATACTTAACTTTACATGGGCTTGACCAAATCATGAAATCATACATACTTGAAATAGACTTCATAATTCAAAATCATGAAATCATAAGTTGAGAATTCATAAACGTTCATGCATACTTTGATAATTCATCATACTTGAAATCATAGAGTCATAAGCTTGTTCTTCATAAAACATGCATAATAGGGAATAATTTCTAATAACTTAAAAATATAAATCTATAATCAAATTGAGTATAAAATATGCCCATTAGAATTAATATATACATTATCACATGAGGGGATTAGAGACATAAAAATACCATAGGTAATTTGCTAAAATTGGGTTAAAACCATAGGAATCAATTCACTTGATTAAAAACTTGAATTCATGAATTTGAGAGCAAGCTTTGGCATGAGGGTGGAATAAAACCCTCTTTCATAGCTCTTCTTACCTAGGTAAACTAATTTCCAAACTAGCCTTGAAATCCCAAGAGAAATGGGAAAGAAATCAGGGGAGAATTCTAGCTTTATTTTCTAAGAAAATCTCAATACCATGCACGCATTGGAGCCTAATAACATAAAATAGACTAAACCCTCTTAAAAAATCCTTTCAGGCTTAAAAAGATGTAATTAGGAATTTAGGAGCTTGGGAATTTATGAAACTACCTCCAAAAATTTGCATAAAAAAAATATCTATCGGCTACAACGACCACTCCAACGGGTCATCGTAGCGTACCATAGGACGTTGGATCGTCTGTTGTATCTTAAGCACATTCAGTACTTTGCTGAAGTTCTGACGAACGACCTATCCGGATGAGTCATCATTCAAAACAATGAATCGTTACTCCATCTGTTGCTTCCAGGGGATATTATATTACTCTTCTGATTCTCCAACCAACGACCTGACAGGATGAGTTGTTACTTGAAACAACAACTCTTCATGTCCTTTTGTCATCACTAACTTAGATCTAGGCCTTTATTTAAACCCATTCAACAACCACGCAGGATAACCTGTTGGATCTTCCAATGAGTCATTTCTAGGCTCTTTGTTTACTGAAAATTCTAACTTGGGAATTACCACTAGGAACACAACAGGTTGTTATTCCCTACAACGACTTACCCCTTGAGTCGTCCTTTGGCTCTAGTGAAATTTTTCTGTTTTTCTCTAGTTCAACCCTTGAGTTTGATCATAAAAACTTTTTGGGTGTTACAAGTAATGTCATGATGGTGATGTCATAAGTGTGATTTTTGTGTAAGAATACATAATCTAAGTGCATTGAGGATAAGCATGATAGTGGCGGTACTATATAAGTAACATGTTCATGGATAAATGTCAATTTGTGGGCGAGAATAACATTTAAATCTAAGGACTTAATGGACGAGCATTGTAATAATGAAACTCAATGAAAAGTGGCATGATTAGTTTTTGAAGTAAGGATAAGATGTGGTATATTAAGACTACCACACATCATGAAAATAATTGAATTAAGAATAAGTTTGGAGAAAAATGGCATGACTGTACCGGGAAGAGTAATCAGTTCTCATAGTTTGTAAGAATATGTTGTGTTTGGTTAAAGCTCAAAATTGAAAAAGAAGAGCGACAAGTTAATGGAATGATAGTTTAGACTAGGGAAAAAACTTGAGTACTTAAATGTGTAATTTATGGGTTCTACCCTAGTGAGGGAGTCTACATTATTTATCGGTATTTGAATACATGTGAATGGACATATTTCAGAGTCATGATACACTTACATATTGTTATAACTTGGTATAATTGACCTTGAGGTTGTCTTCATTTCAGATTGGATGACTTCACTTTATTTTATTTTTGGTTGTCACGAAAAGACAATTAAATTTTCTAGTTCGGTTGAGCCTAGTATTTAACATAAAGGATTCACTTCATATGCCTATGGACTAAGCTATCCCATCAAAAAGTTTTATATATGATAAGTTTCACGACCCAAACATAGGCCCAGATCTAGACACGGGACAAGAACCTCGAGAGGCTCCAAGTTGACCCATGGCATAAACATGACATCTAAAATCAACATAATCAAGTGAAAGTCTAACATATATAATATAGGGGAAGTCTTATAATAACATTAACATCTGAAAACATATCACAAGTCTAAAAACTGAGTACATCCTATGTTTGATAAGCCTCTACTACTAACGAGTTGATGGGATAAGGCCCAACTAACTAACTATAGTCTGAAACTGGAAATACTAAATACAACTGATAAAGGGACCTCGGATGATGAGAAGTCAACAACTGAGACTGGAAGATGCTAATACTGAGATTCTGGCTAATGGCGGGATTAAGCCTGAATATCCGAGCCTATATTATTAAATGATACAACATAGAGTATGCGGTCAGTACGTTGAATGTACCGAGTATGCAAGGTAAGTAAAACTGCAAAGTAAGTAAAATCAGAGTTTATGAATATCATAAAACATTTCATCATAAGAGTCTGAGAGTAAGGCTTTCATGCTATTATCTGAAAACATGATTTAAAACTAAAACTAAAAATTTATAATCATAAGTAAGACTGTAACATAATATCATGACTGATTAACATGCATAACTGAACTCATGAGGAACAATGGGAGACTCGTCTTATAACTGAAATTACCATGATAAAGCTTACATGGTCCTGACTATCACACTCAAGTGGGCAAAACCGTCCAATGTCTTGTTAGGGCTAAAGATGCTACCATGATATCGATATCAATCTCAAGGCCCCTTGGGGGAAGGGGAAGCTCACAAGGGAGGTCCCAATATATATATGTAAACCTACGTTGGCATGTAGTTCTGAGGCACAAGGTTGGCTGACCCTTAGCCTAATCAGTGCTAGACACTATTCCTAAAAACAGGCATACGCTCTCCATCGTTTTTCAATGAAGCTGACCATCGTCTAGTGATGAAGCTGAATAATAACATACATGCATAATCTGAAATCATAACATGAGGAGCCTTTGACTCAAACCATACCACAAGCTGAAAAGAGTAAGAGTTTAGACTCCAAAACCATGTGGTAAACTAATAACATGAAATTAGATAAATCATAAAACGTACTTTGATAATAATGGGCTTTCCCGTTCCATAAACATGCTTGACATAGACTTTACCATTCAAAAATATGAACATGGACATGGGTAATTTAAAATCATACTTTCATCATATATATCTCATCATGCTTGAATACATATATCCTAAATCTCAACTTTCATGAACTTTCATGTGTGGGCATCATAATTGGTAAAACTTGAAAATAAAATTTGTAATTTAAAATATTGTAAAATATGCCCATGGATCATAATTCAACGTTAAAAACATGTATAGATCATACCCAGTAGCCCAGCCTGAAATCTCACCACGACTGCTTCCACGATCCGTTAGAGGGACAAACGACTCGTTAGACGAGTCATTCTGATGCCATTTTGAAGATTTTACTGCTGAACTCATTTCAACTCGGGGTTTTAAATCATGGGAAATTTTGGGGTGTCACATAACTCCAATGACATGTTGTTGCCATCCGTTTTCACCACTTCTCCCATCCTGGAAATCCTCCCAACAGACACATACAATGACCCGTTGTTTAGAACAATGGGTCGTCCTATGACTCGTGCCAGCCTTCTTTGACCAAGACCATCTTCAAAATGACCTATTACATCAAACAACGGGTCGTTCCTAGACCTGTCACCACAGGATCCTCTGCTTCAGAATCTAACCACTGATGGCTACCATGAGTTGTTGGACCCTTCAACAACTCGTTCCACGGGCGTTCTGAGTGAACTTCTAACTTTTCTACTACTTTTCATTTTAACTCCCTAGTTTAGGCTTAGGCACTTTCTGGGTATTACAATAAGTGAGGATATGTGTTGTATCTAACTATAACTTAAGGAAAATAGAGTTGAGTATCCAACTATTGATTTAGTGCAAGTGGATAATGAGTCTCCTAATGTGTATTTGAGAGACTAAACAGTGTACCACATGATAGGGAGAGAAACTTTGGTGTAGTTACCATTGAAAAATAGTCTATTTCTGCACGATATCAAAAAATGGCTCTATGGAGTCGAAGAAACGAAAAGAAAAAAAGTTGCAAGGCTTAATTATTAAGTGGATATGGATAAAATTATAGTCATTTGAAGTGTTTAATTTCTATTTGTTGAGAAGAACGATGATTCATGCAGAGTTTATTGATAAAGGATAAATGAATTAGAATACTATGAAGGGCAAGTATTTTTCCCATACTTAGATAATTTTTGTCCTTAATTATAGAGTGTTATTTGTTAATATAAGATAGAATCGTGATTGAGATCACATGAGTAGAAGGAGAGAAAAAACAGGTTGCATACTCTGAAATACATGTTTCAAAACTTGTTGTAGTTTGTGATTAAATTGAGTGACATCTCTTTGATAGGGAAAGACACTAGTAATCGGCATGGACCTAATGAATCGAGTGTTCGAAGTATTAGCATTCTTGTTATGATGTTCGTAATGACACAAGAGTATATTTTCATAGTCGAAAGAAGTATGTGAAGCTATTTGAGACGGTTTTATAAACATCGAAATAACACTAATTCAACAAAGGTTAGAAGTGTGAATTTTGGTTTTTATGTCGTGATGTTTAGAACGTAGTATTATGTAAAAGTTGACGGTATTATGTGCACTAATACGATACAATAATTTTCGTTGGAGCAATAAAATTTGACTAATGCAAAAGATATGGTTTTATTGGGGGTTGGTGATAGTTAATAAAGGCAAGGGGATTACTTGATAGAGAATAAAAGGGGAACTTTACAGTTAGTGTGTTCAACGGGTGTTCACTTATGGTGGTTGACTTGAGGAGATTCGTACTCAAAGAGAAGTAACATTTATGAAATTCAATACTTTTGAGATTCATAAATACGCATTGAGATCGAAGAATGTGAGCTAATGTTGATAGATAGTGATACGGGGTATTACAAATGTTGTTCTTCTATGCTTGAATTGTTTATAAATTAAGCATGAATGGAGAATCGAGAAATTATCACAATTAGGTTGTCTTCAATAGGAACTAAATAAATAAATAAATCACTGTAGACTTTGTAGTTGTCCTATACGTTTATTTAGATAATTGTGATTATAGCTTGGGTAATCTTAATAGGCTTATAAATATTGAGCACTTGATTCAAGTTTAATTGCTTATATATCATACTAGCCTATGTGGCAATATGTTTTGAGATATGGTACAGAGGAACAAGGTGCTCATATTGATATGTGACAAGGGTAAGAGTACGTGGAACCTTTACATAGGGGTGTATGAATGTGTTCGAGTGTTCCGGTACATGAGAATATTACGTATATTTTCTAGTGATGTTGAACATGAGAGTTTTACATAAGGGTGTATAAATGAATTTCAGCACTACTGTATGCAAGAATATTTTGTAGGAGTGAGATAGAAATATAGAGGAATAAGTTAGTGTTCCAGCGATATCTTACGTGAGAGCATTATCTAGGAATCTTCTAGTTTGAGGCTTTACATGGATGTTGGTGTTATTTGCCATTGATGATATGAACTTGGTTAGTCGGAACTTTGCATTCAAAGTTTGTCCAACAAACATTGAAAACAAAAGAGTAGCATTGCTACTAAACGACTTTGGACTGCTTAACTTAAACAAAGAAAAGTCCTATGAAAATATGAGAGGTAATGGTATGGAGATCATGAAAGGTGATACAAAAAAGAGACTTTTGAAGAAGTTATGAGATTCGGTAAGAAAAATAAACTAAGCTTAAAAGTATATTGGTCAGTATGAGAATTGCATCGAATCAAATTGGTGGCATAGAGATTTGCTTTATGTTTAGGAATTTTGATTGTAAATTATATGTTTTATGTGTCTATTATTAGACAACACATTCATGGCGAGATTCATATAATTCAACCTGAGAAAGTGAAACTTGATGAATGTTTGACTTACAAGAAGGTCTAATATATTTTTAATAGATAAGTGAGGTAATTGAGGTCGATGAAGGTTACTTAAGTGGAGGTATGATGTGCAAATATTGTGCGTTTGAGACTTTATACTGACATTGATGTCATCCACTAGTTGAGTAGCTTGAACTCAAGAAGACAAAATTATTGTACAGAAGTTAGTGTAATAGGTCTCTGGTAAGATCAATTTGAAACAAAAATACCTTATTATAGCTCAGAGCGGTTAAAACCTTGTTTTTTAACAAGAGAAATTTATGATTTGAATTTATAGTGAGTGACCATGTATTTTTTAAATGTTTCTGATGTTGCCCAAGCGCATACAAGCGCACATGGTCGTCAAGTAATATAGGGCAGTGAAGTCTCGATTATTGATCCCTCAGAGACTTGTCAGATTAAACGCTCAAGAATAACTAATTATTTTTCTACTCTAACAAAAATATATATAAATGGGGAATGGTTTGGAGATTTAACTACAAAAACTTGAAATGAAAATGAACTAATAAACTAAAGTTGTTGCAAACTTGTTTTGTACTTCAAATGATGATGAAAATCTAGGGAAATGGCACTTTCGCATCGGGTTGAATTATCAAGACTTTATTATACTAGATTGATTCTTCCTAATGTTGCTAGTTTCAAGTTACTATCCCATTTCTTGCTACTATCTCGAGCATCTAAGAACTATTTCATGAACCCTAACAGCTATATCCCTATGGTCACAGGAGAAACATGAAATGATGGTTATGCCTACTTGTATATCAACTAAAACAGTGTTGAAGTATATATCCCTATCCTCATCAACAACTTCTAACCTACAACTGATGGGCCAAAGGATCTTTCAATTCTTATTTTATATTTACTTTTAACACTTTTAGATCTACAATACCCCAAAAGTTTAATAGACCAAACCCAGACTTGGAATGAAAAACTAGAGAAGAAACCAGAAAATTTTGTCTCAGAATGACTCAACCAATGAGTCTTTGTCAGTAACAATGACCCATTTTCTTAGTCATTGTAGGCCCTGCAATTTTCATTCCTCAAATTAACAAGTGATGCAATGACCCGTTGTTAGAAGTAACAGGTCGTCGTTCAGCCCGTTCTTGCAATACAAAGAAACTTATCAAATTTGTCTTCCAAACAATGAGCCAAACAACAAGTCGTTGTTTGGTATAATGACTCATCGTAGGGAGCCATTAGAGGAAATCCAAAAAGGTTTAGAAATTTCTATAGTGACAACAGTTGAAAATAATGACCCGTTCTTTCAGATGATGGGTCATTCTGTCTGTCCGTTGGTCAAGTCTAGAAGCTATTCAAAATTCCCTCCAGTGAAGACGAGTAGTAGAAGGACCCATTTTATCAACCAATGAGTTATTTTGTCATCCATTATGAGGAATCCATAGTAATGGAATTCCAAGTTCGAAAATAACGTTTGTCGTCCGTTCTTGTGTGGCCCATAGGATCTGGACAGTTAGACTTTAAAATGGTTACCCAAGGGAATTTTATAAAATCTTAAGCTCCTAAATCTTAAACTACATCGCATTGGGGTGCATTTAGAGTGGAATTAAGGGGATTGATCAACATTTTCCTATTATTCTCACCCAAACCTATAGGATTAGTGCGTAGAAGTTAGAAAAATCTCCTCAAGTCTAAGCTAGGTTTCTATTCAAAGTTTAGCAGATTTCAAGAGATTTTCTTAGAGATTTATTATTCAAGTATGTGGGGATTTAGTATTGGTATTCTTTTCCCTCTTGTTCCCCAAAGTTTCAGAAAACCCTAGCCATAAAATATTTCTAGAAATCATGATCTAGAGATTTTCTTTTGACTGTTGAATTTTTCCCTATTTTCTCTATGATGTCAGGCTTGCATGACTAGAATTGTTAAATACTCATGATAGTAATTTTAGTTATACAATATGTCTCACTTGAGCTTGGACTTATCATGATTTTTCATAGAGTGTACTTATAAAACTAGCAACGTTTTAAAATAGCATGAATTGTCATATATATATGACTTTCTTATAAAAATGTGCAAATTTTCTTTAGAGAAATTTTCGTCATCTCTATATTCTTATTCATAGTAATATTATAAGTACTCAGTATATTCAGTAGTATCAGTTTACTAGTATGTTTGTTGCTCATTAGACTGTCACGAACTTTCAAATAAAAAAGCTCTAACAAGTCTTAGAACACAGTTTCTTTTAGGTCCTTAGACTCTTAGAACACATTTAGAGAAGTAGCTCTGACATAGTCTTAGGACATCAGTTTTGAGCTATAGCAAGATAAAATTAGATTTTCAGTGGGAGTAGTACTTAGCACCGATCGGGACGGGGTTCAACGAACCTAGATTCCCAAAATTACGTGCAATCGTAGGTTATTAGCTTGAATTGGCCCCAGATAGTGATCATACAGCTCAACCACTATACCCTGGTAAGGTATAATAGGCTCTCTTTGATGGGGTGTATACATTGAACTCCAC
>JACEIK010002882.1:124938-137238 GCA_018107945.1 Datura stramonium
GTTAGAGCCATCCAGGCACCAGAAGTGCTTAGGCTCAGCAGTCTAGCAGTTCAGGTCCCAGTAGGGCACCAGGTGCCAGTCATACCCCCCAAGGCGGGGCATGACAACTATGACTGTACTGTACTGTGGCAGTGCCTGTTAACCGACATGTAACCACGTGAGCTAGACGTGGAGTTTGATTTTTCTCCCCATCGATAGGGCCCACCATCCCTTGCCAGGGTACAGTGACTGGGCTGTATGATCACTAACTGTAAAATTCATTCGGGTTAAATTCCTACGATGGCATATAGTTCCAGGAACCTGCGTGCGCTGAACCCTGATCCGCTAGGTGCTAAGTGCAACTCCCAATTAAAATACTAAATATACCTAACTGATTTGATTAGCTCAAAACTAAGGTCCTAGGCTAAGTCATAACTATGTATCTGGAAGTACCCTGAGAGCCTAAAAGTCTTGATAGCTGCAAATACTAATAATACTAATAATAAAAATATTACTGAATATATCAAAATGTTAATTGTCCTGTAAAGAATAAGACACAAATCATGTATATTTTCGAAAGACCACGTTGCTCAATCATGTTGCTGAATAGTAAACTGAAATATCGAAGTCATGTCAAAATATCAAGAATCTGATGGGATTCTTACCAATCAAAAAGAACATCTTAGTTATTACATGATACTATCAAGGAAACTTTAAAATATTGAGAAGTTAGGCAGTTTCAACATCTAAAATGAAACCCTAAGTCATTATTTTAAAATTTTTAAGGCTAGAGTTATGTCACGCCCCACCTTGGGAGGCATGACTGGCACCTGATGCCCTACTAGGATCTGAAGTGACTTAACTAGGCCTGTGCACTCCTAGTGCAGGCTTACTTCCCAAATAAAGAAAAACAACGACTATATCTCGGCTGTAAATACAACCTCCGACCGACAAGGCCTTATAGCCACCTGTAAAGGAAAAAAACTAACCAGAAACAAGCAATAACAGGGAATCCTATGCGGGCCGACAAGGTCACCATGATATCTAGTTATGACTATAAAGTAAACCAGCGCTAACCTAAACTATGTCCGACAAGGCCGCTAATCTATCAGCTAAAGAAGGCCCCACACGGCCAACACATAAGCTAAAGCACATATGGGCCCCACACAGACAATAACAGCTAGCCACAGGGAGATAAAAATAATCTGTAAGCCTTTAGGAGTAATATGATGGTCGGGACCTACCCATAAACTGTACAGTCAAAAAGAAGTAAACCTTCTATCTACAAGATCTGGAAGAAAGGAGCTAACTGCTCTGATGATGCTGGCTGAAAGCTACGAGGGACCTGCTCCTCGTCTATCCGTACTTGCAGGAAAGTAATGCAGCGCCCCAGAAAGGGCGTCAGTACAATATGTACTGAATATGTAAGATGATAACTGTAAATGACTGAAATAAAGAGATAGTATTGAGAATAACTGAAATGAATGGATAGAGGTCATACCTGACCAATGGAACTTCCTATTATCTAATTTATAAATAACTAAAGCAAACAAAGACCTTACCTGGCCCCCATAAGCCGGAAGGTACAACCAGCACATAATAACCCACCTGAGGCCCCCATAAGCCTTGGTGAGTACACTTCAATCTATATACCCCTATCAAGGTCACACTGGATCAACTAATAGCTATAGTCGTCAATCCCCGGGGTCTGCAACTGAGCTTGCTCGGCCCCTGATTGTAGCTGTGTTTGAGTCTAGAGAACTCCTGATTCTGCACCCCGGGCACCAGGCTCGACGGGGGTGTAAAGAGCCAACCACAACTTATGAGGACCTGCGACCCCATCTTCGTCCCTGGCGGATAGCATACCTCTCTGTAGAGCGACGTCATCTCTCCCCTGGTGGGTGTCGACACAGCTAATAACCCTAGGGTCGGTCATGAAGGCTATATAGGCATAATCCATCCCAAACTAACATGGAGTGCTGATGTTAGCTAATAACAACAACTAATTATAATAGACATGCTTTTGGTATTCTTACTGGATTCAAACTGAGTTATCATGCTAAAGAAACTAACTTGCCGAAGGAAACTGTCTTAACATACCTCGTTCGATGATTACTGACTAATTGGCGAGTTTCAGTTCGTATTCAACTGTTCTTCTCAACTGTAATCGTATTACTGGGGGAAAATGACTAGTTTCAGTACTAAATTCAATAAAAATGATAACTTTATATATNATATATTAACTATATTTCAACTTAAAGGAACACGGTTGAAAACTTGTAATTTCTCAAAAGTCCAGAAGGAAGAAATGCTTACTTTAAGCCTGTGATCGTATTGATACTAGTTTGGAGCAATTCCAACAACTTTAGCTCCGTGGGATTACGATTCACTGGGCGAATTTCATTAAAATAACTCCGTAGCAAAGCTCCCTGCAGCCTTAAACTTCAATATCTGAAGTTAATTTGAATTCGGGCAACGTTTTGCGGCATAAAATGGGTGAAAAATGTTGATTTCTTCATACTCTCTCAAGTCTGGCCGTTTATATATCTGAAAAATGAAAATGAAATCAAAGGAAGGACCTTATATATACTTGAGGCGGTGGACAGGGGTCCGTGGCACTGACCCTGTCGCGCCAATTCTGGGCCGTGCCACAGAGCCCAACGCACCAGGGAGGGTCTGTGTCACGTTGCCCCTTTGAGCAGCTGGTCCGGCCTTCTCTCGTGCGGTCCCAACTCCGTGCTCGTTCGACCTTCCCCCGGGCCCCTTCCTCGTACATATTGTACTCTAAAACTCTTAACCAACGTACGAATAGGACGTCTAACATTAGAAACTTACGGAGTGTAACATCACTAAAAAGCTTTGGACACAAAGGTGAAAAGAAATCCTTGTTGAAGTCCCATATACCTGGAGAAGAAATTCCTTGAGAAGAAGCTTGAATTTCTGCAACTGACCAAGAGCCATAGTTCTTTCTTAAGGGAAAAACCTTGGATCCTACTATGGTGATATGACAGTCGGAGGGGAGAATGAGGGAGGAGAACCATGTACCCCTCTAAATCCTTTAAAAATATACCCAAAATGACATACTTTAGGACTTATAAGGGTGGGAATATACGAAATTACCCCTGGGAAGATATTCAGAAATTTTAAATTTCTGGGTCACTACGCATCTGACTGCCTAGGTGATGGGCCGTCGCCCGTCTGATGGTCTGTCATCTCTGCCATTTCCCTTAAATAGAAGGGCATGAAAATTTTGCACAAGTGCCAGCCATTGTGACGGGCCGTCACTCACCTGACGATTCGTCGGCTCTCTGTCCTTCCTTAAACAAAATGGCCTGAGCTTTTGGCCTAAGTTTCGGTCGCCGTGACAGGCCGTCACTCATTTGATAGTCTATCAGAACCTTCATCACCTATAATCTGGGGGAACCAGACCTTGATGGGACAGGTGACGGTTCATCGTCCGACTGACGACCGTCAACTCCACTGTCATAGGTGTGACGGTCCATCAACTCCACCGTTACCTTTGCACCAGGCCTGAAACTTCTATTCTTCTACTATGAGCGGTCACTCTAGTATTTGGGGTGTTACAATATCTCCCCCTTTGGAACATTCATTCTCAAATGAAGGCTAACTAGGCTGAACAGATTGGGGAAAAAGCTGCAATGCCAACTGAAGAGCTAAAGAATGAAAACCGACGGAGTGACTGACCCCAAACTGAGATATATTATTGGTGAATTCATGAAGTATCCACACATTCTATAACATGAAAGGAACAGGTAGACATGAACTTGGCATGAAACTAAAAAGAGCACTAAGGAGGAAACTGTTACCTGATGTTGAATCTAAGCTGAAAGTAATAGGTAAGGGTATTTAGCAATCATATCTTCTTTGACTTCCCACGTAGCTCTCTCAACTAGTTGGTTTCTATACAAAAAATTCACCGAATATATCTCTTTGTTCCTCAACCTACACCTGATAACACAGAATTTGAATCGGAACCTCTTCATAAGAGAGACTATCCTTCACACCAATACTCTCTAAAGGCACAATTGAGGTCGGATCACCAATGAATTTCTTCAACAGAGACACATGGAAGAATAGATGCATAGATGCTAACTCCACAAGTAAATCCAACTTATAGGTCACACTGCCAATGTATTTTAGGATTCTATAAGGGCCAACATATCTACGACTGAGCTTTGATTTCCAAGCCTCATCACTCCTTCCATAGGTGAAATTTTCAGATATACACAATCATCTATCGCAAACTCCAACTCTCTTCTCCTCACATCAGCATATGATTTCTAACGACTCTGAGCCGTCTTTAGCCTTTCCCTGATAAGCTGAACCTTCTACATGGCCTCATGAATTGAGTCGAGCCCTATCAAATTAGCCTCACCAACCTTGAACCAACCTATAGGAGACCTATATCTCCTACCATATAATGCCTCGAACGGGCCATCTGGATGCTGGAGTGGTAGTTGTTGTTGTATGCAAACTCGATAAGAGGTAGGTGATCATCCCAACTGCCCTTGAAATAGATCACGCAAGCTCTCAACATATCCTCCAGAGTCTGAATGTCCACTCATCCTAGCCATCTGTCTGTGGGTGGAAAGTTGTGTTGAGCTTAACCTGAGTACCAAGTCCCTTTTGAAATGACTTTTAGAAATGCGAGGTGAATTAAGAACCCCTATATGAAATGATGGACAAGATACTCCATGCAGTATGGCTAACTCCTGGATGTATTTTCCAGCATAATTCTCTATTGAATTTGTGGTCTTAATTGGTAGAAAATGTGCTGACTTAGTCATCCGATATACAACCACCCAAATTGAGTCATGCTGTCGGTGTATACGAGGTAGACCTATAATAATATCCATGTTCACTTCTTCCCACTTCCAAGTAGGAATGCAAATATCCTGAGTCATACCCTCAGGTCTCTAATGTTTAACCTTGACCTGTTGGCAATTTGGACACTTAGCCACAAATTCTGCAATGTCTTTCTTCATGTCATTCTACCAATAGACTTTCCGTATATCACGGTACATCTTGGTGGAACCTAGGTGGACTATGAGCTTCCGTCAGTATCCGCTGCCTCAAATCATCTACATCTGGGACACACAACCCGTCCTGGTAATGGAGCACACCATCAACCCCTTTGGATAATGCCTCCACCTCTTTATTTAGAACTTCTTCCTTTAACTTGAATAAGATTGGGTCTTCATCTTGCTGTGACTTAACCTTCACCACATGTCCGAGGAATGCCACTGATTTTAGCCAGAATTCACACTTGTTGAATTTAGTGAACAACTGGCGGTTCCTGAGAGTCTGCAAAACTATCCTAAGGTGGTCTACATGTTCCTCCTCTATTCTGGAGTAGACTAGAATTTCATCTATCAAGACAATAACGAACATGTCCAGGTACGACTTAAATACCCTTTTCATCAAATTCATAAAAGCTGCAGGAGCATTCATTAGTCCAAAAGACATAACTATGAATTCACATTGACCATATCGAGTTTGAAAGGCTATTTTCAGAATGTCATATTCTCTGACCCTGAGCTGATGGTATCCTGATCTGAGATCTACCTTGTAAAAACAACTAGCTCCCTGGAGTGGGTCAAACAAGTCATCAATTCTGGGTAGAGGACACCTGTTCTTGACTATGATCTTGTTCAACTGACGGTAGTCGATGCACATTCTATGTGTACCGTTCTTTTGCATGAATAGGACTACGACACCCCATATAGAGATGCTGGGTCTGATGAAACCTTATCTAAAAGGCCCTTCAACTATTCTTTTAACACTTTAAGCTCAGTTGGAGTCATTTTTTAAGGAGGAATTACGATAAGTTAGGTATCTGGAAGAAGGTCTATGTCAAAGTGTATTTCCCGCTCGGGAGGGACTCCGGAGAGGTCTTCGGGAAATACATCTGGCTGGAAATGACTGAAGAGTTGGGGATTCGAAACTAGAATCCTTGACCCTAACCAAGTGATAAATGTACCGATTTGAGATCATTTTCATAGCCTTAAGGTATGAGATAAACCAACCCTTAGGGGATGAAGTACTACCCTTTCACTCTAGGACCGGTTCATTAGGAAACTGGAATCTAATGACTCTGGTTCTGCAGTCAACTGAGGCATAAAAAGAATGTAACTAGTCCATGCCAAGAATGATGTCAAAATTGACCATATCTAACTTTATTAGATCAACTGTGGTGACTTTATATAACAATGTGACCAAACAATTCCTATATACCCGACTGGCTCTAACTGATTCACCAATCAGAGTAGAGACTGAAAATGGCTTTGGGAGAATTTCTAGACTAATATCAAACTGAACTGCAATAAAAGGAACCAAGAAAGTAAGTGTGGCACCTGGATCTACTAAAGCACAAACATTTATCTAAAAGAGATATAACATTCTAGTGACTACGTCAGGTGTGTCCTCCTGGTCCTGATGGGAGGATAGGGCATAGAAGTGGTTCTAGCGCTGACTGCCACCTGTACTTGAGGTAGTACCTTGCTGAGCTGAGCGACCTAGCGGAGTTGTTGATGTAGTGGACTGGGCCTTCCTCTGTCCACTTGATGGGAAATCCCTCAACCTGTGACCCAGCTGGCCACAACCAAAACAACCCTGCTTTCCCAGATGGCACTCACCTGGATGGTTCTTACCATACTTAGGACATACTGGAAAAGTTCATCTATTGGAGACATGGCTCTGAGACTGGGAGCCTGATGCTCCACCCCTCCAATCTTTATAGGGCCTAGCAGAAGGAGCACTGGCAGAGTAGGGTGCTGGAGGTCTCTGTTGTTGCTGTGGGCGACTACCACTGCCCGACCTCTTTTGTGAATACTCGAATGGACTTGTCTTTGCTTGCTTACTTTCCCTTTCTATCTCCTTTAGTTTCTCCGCCTCTATTTGCTGTGTATGGATTATAAGCCTGGAGATGACCATCTCGTTGATGAGCATGGTAGTCCTATACTCCTTAACCACTAACTCTGAGACCTCATTCACAAATTTGAGCATGCGAGCCCTCGACTCAACAACCATTTTTGGAGCATACTTTGACTGCTGTGTGAATTTCAAGGCATACTCCTGCACCGTCATGTCATTCTATTTAAAATTCATGAAGTTACCGGCCTTAGCTTCTCTTAGCTCTCGGGGGAAGAACTTGTCTAAGAATACGGTCACAAACTCATCCCACTTCACCAGACCTGCACCAACCCTTCTTCTTTCCTTCCACTATCTATACCATATCTAGTCCACTCCTTTCAGATGATATGCAGCCAACTCTGCATTTTTGAAGGAGGTAACACCCATGATTTTGGTGATCTTCTGAACCTCGTTGATGAAGTCCTGTGGGTCCTCATCTACCTTAGACCTATGAAATTTTGGGGGATTCATTCGAGTAAAGTCCCAGACTCTAGCAGAAGTTGTAGGTACACTTTCATTGGTAGGTATGATGACCTACTGGTTGACCTGGTTGTTCACCGCCTAAGCTAGCATCTAAATAGCAGCCCTGAATTCGGTAGGTGTCACCTAATCGTCCTGAGGGGCTGTTAGAGCTGGTAGGGCTTTCTGGTTGGCTTTACCAGCCCTTCTTGTGTTTCCTCTTCTGGGAAGCATCGCCAATTGAAAATGGTAGAACACAAGTTAGAAGGACATTTTAGAGATTCATACTCTACGCACGATAAGAATCATGAAGAAAGGAAATTTTCCTAAAAACGCCTCATAGACTCCTTCTCATAGGTGTGGCTTTCTTCACACCCATGAAAAGGACTATATGACGCAACTTTTAGACATCCTAGGACACTCTAAACCTGAGGCTCTGATACTAAGTTTGTCATGAGCCGAGTCTACACTCTGGACGCAACAGGGTACTTAGAGTCACAAGTGACCCAATCAAACCCATGGCATAGCATAATACTAATAATAGACATTCATTTAGAAAACTGAGCAGAAGCTAACTGAAATTTCAGAACAACTATTTCTAAGTAATGAAATAACTTGAGTTAAGTTAATAAATAAGGAATCCAACATTAAAACAATAAGCTGATTTACTAACTGACTATCTTTATGAAAGTATCTATTAACTGATGAGTTGCTGGGACAAGTCCCAGCTAACTCTAAATGTCTGAAACTGAAAATTTAGACTAAGAATATATAACATAAACATAGCTCCAGCCCTTGAAAGATGAGGACTCACCAACTTTTCGCTGATCAAGATATGGAACGTGTCTAATCGCGAGGCTGAATCTGAGTATCTAAGCCTATATTATAAAATTATATAGCATAGAAAGTATGCGTCAGTCCTTGGAATGTACTAAGTATGCGAGATATCAAATAATATAGAAAAGTGCTAATAATATATAAACTGGTCTGATATGACATATCTGAACCATATTTGAATCATAAATACTGGAAGAATTTAAATATCACCGAAAATACTATAAGAACTGATAGTCTGAAATTTAGTTATAAGCACATTTGAATTTTGTAAGACTGGATTGTGAAATATGACTGTACTGTACTGTAGGAGTGCCTGTTAACCGATATTTAATCACGTGAGCTAGACGTAGAGTTCGATGTTTACTTCCCATATATAGGGCCCACCGTACCTTGCTAGGGTACAGTGACTTGACTGTGTGATAACTAACTGTAAAATCCATTCGGGTTAAATTCCTATGATGACATGTAGTTTTGGAAACCTGGGTGTATTGAACCCCGACCTGATCGGTGCTACGTGCAACTCCCAACTGAAATCCTAAATATACCTAACTGATTTTATTAGCTCAAAACTGAGGTCCTAGGCTAAGACAAAACTACGTATCTAGAAGTGCCCTGAGAACCTAAAGGACTTGATAGCTTCAAATACTAATAATACTAATAATACAGATATTACTGAGTATACCAAAATGTTAATTATAATGTAAAGCATAAGACATAAATCATGTATATTTTCAAAACATCAGTTGCTCAATCATGTTGCTAAATAGTAAAGTGAAATATCAAAGTCATGTTAAAATATCAAGAATCTGATCGCATTCTTACCAATAGAAAATAACATCTTAGTTACAACATGATATTATTCAAGGAAGCTTAAAAACATTGATAAGTTAGGGATTTTCAACATCTAAAATGAAACCCTAAGTCATTATTTCTAAGAATTTTAAGGCTAGTGTTACTGAAAAGCTTGGGAAACAAGGACGAAAGAAAACCTTTGTTGAAGTTCCACATACCTAGAGAAGAAATCCCTTGAGAAGAAGCTTGAATTTTTGCAACTGACCGAGGACCTAATTCTTGCTTAAGGGAAAAACCTTGGATCCTACTGCGGTGATCTGACAAACTAAGGGGAGAATGAGGTAGGAGAACCATTTAACGCATCTAAACCCTTTGAAATTATACCAAAAATGATGCAGTTTAAGACTTAGAAGGGTGGAAATATACAAAATTACCCCTGGGAAGATATTAAAAAATCTCAATTTTTTAGGTCACTGCGCGTATGACGGCCTAGGTGACGGGCCGTTGCCCATCTGATAGTCCATCGTCTCTGTCGTCACCCTTAAAAAGAAGGGCATCAAAATTTTGCACAAGTGATGGCCACTGTGACAGGCTGTCACTCACCTGACAGTCCGTCGGTCCTCTGTCCTTCCTTAAATAGAACGACCTGAATTTTTTGCCTAAGTGGCGATCGTCGTGATGGGCCGTTACTCATTTGATGGTCTATCAGAACCTCCATCACCCATAAGATGGGGGAACCAAACCTTGATGGCACAGGTGATGGTCTTTCGTCTGACTAACGTCCGTCAACTCCACCATCAGAGGTGTTACGAGCCGTTAAATCCATTGTCACTCCTGCACCAGGTCTGAAACTTCTATTCTTCTACTATGAGCAATCACTCCAGGATCTGGGGTGTTAGATCGATATTCACATAAAGCTTTGAATGACCTAGTTTGTGCGCCATTCCTCCACTTAAACAACCTTGTTCGACCTCAATTACTGCTTGTCTATTAGCAATAGATATTGGATCTTCCATGTAATTCAAATTTTCATCAAAGTCCACTTTTTTAGGTTGAACTATATGAATCTCACCATAAACATATTATGTAAGAATAGACATATAAAACATAGAATGTACCACCAAAATTTCTAATGATCAAGAAACTCTGTATGCCACTAATTTGATTCGATCAAAATCTCATATGAACTAACATATCTTGAGCTTAATTTATTTTTCTTGTCAAATTCAACAACTCCCTTCATATGGTCAAAAAGTATTTTCACCTTTCATGATCTCCATACCACTAACTCCCTTATCTCCATAGGACTTTTATTTTCTTTAAGTAATATGATGTCATTTTAGTATCAACGTGACCCTTTCTTTTTCTTTTCAATTGTTGGATCAACTCTGGACCCAATAATTGTGACTCAACAAGTTCAAGTCTCCAACTAGCAAATGACACCGATATTCGTATAAAGCCTCAAACAACTAGATTTGCATACCAGGTTAGTAACTATTATGAGGTACAACCTCAATCAAAAGTAACTAATTATTAATATCTATTAGACTAGTGTAGAGAGGGGGTACCCATACTCATTTATGCTTTTATTGTGCAAGAACGCACTCAAGATCCACGAGTCCTGTCCCAATATTCTTACATACGGTAATGTTGGAACACACTTAAATATTCCTACTTAATTCTCTCACCTAATGTAATACCCTAAAAGTTCCTAAGGACAGATCCGAGGTATGAAATGGAGAAAACAAAAATATCTACACCAGATCACAAAATAAATTATCAAGTGAATCCTCAAGTCACCTAACGACTCGTTAGGTGTGAAAAGTTGAAAAAAATTTGAGTTTCATAGAGTCTTGACAAATAGTTAAGTAATCCGTTAAGTGTCATGATGAATCATTAAGTGAGTGCGTCAAGAAAAGACCAAAAAGTTGGAACTTCTTGCTAGTGGTAACGAGTGATACTTGACAGCTCTTCAAGTACCCTAGAGTTGTTAGGTCACACGTTAAGTCTGGCAGAGTCAATTTTGTAGTGGAGTTATTAAGGGTGTTTCCGTACTTCCTATGTACTTACCTCCTAAACTAAGTCGTTTTAAGCTATTAAGAGGGTATATTATAGGGTTTTATTTATTCCTAACCATCATTCTACTCCTAACACCCCAAGTTGAAGATCAAATCCTCTCAAGGAAAGGCTAGGACTCTTCATTATCTTCTTTTCAATTTTCCTTGGGTCTCCAAATCAAGTTAAAGATTCATCAAGTCCAGGTATATAGGGTCATGAAGGGGGGGGGGTTTCTTCCATCCTCATGCCTAATTTCATCTCAATCTTATGAATTCAAGTCTCCAACTAAGGTTTTATGAAATTTTAAGATTAGACCCAATTTTGATGAAATCTCTCATGATCTTTTATGAATTCAATTTTCATATGATTCAATCTATGTTTTATGATTATGAATGCATGTTTTCTACAAGTATCTCTCATAAATCTATTATTTCAAGTTATGATGATTTTACTCAATTATGTATGATTTCATGAATCTCAAGCTTATGTATCATGACCGACTCAGCGACATTGTTTTCCTGGCTAGTTTGCGTATGACAAGTATGACTATGATTTTCATAATTTTCAACTAGCCCATAGAAAACCAAGTATATTTCATGATTATGACTATGGGCAATATGCATGTTTTGGGAGTAATATCTAGTATCGAGTAGGCTGGGGTTCAACGCACCCAGGTATTAGAACTACGTGCCACCGTGGTATATATTCATGTTGGGGCCTCTCCAGAGAGTGTTTCCCCCAGCCTGATAGGGCTCATGAGTGATATCACGCCTTTATCATTCTTTGCCTTTACAAGGCTTATGACAACTCTACCAACTTGAGAGAGATAGTTGAGCATCATGTGCTCATTTATGATGATGTCGATTATGATGAGTCTCCCACTGTTCCTCATGTTTAAAAATATTCATGTTCAAAATTTATGACATCATGTTTTATAGTATTACTAGCCTATTGATTAGTGTATGAGCTTTTACGTATGATTTAGAACATGTTAAAGCATATGATTTACTTTTAAAACCTCGGGTCATTATATTTCAACTTATGATGAATATCTCACGACTATGATTTTAGCATGTTGTGTTTACTCTCATGTTTTACTTACCTTACATAATCAGTACACTCAAAGTACTAACTGCATACTTCTTGATGAGCCCGCAAGTGTACGGGTCGTACAAGTAATACAGTGGCTCTTTTTAAGAACCGGAATGTCGAACCCACAAGAATAGGAATACGGGGTGAAAC
>JACEIK010002882.1:146762-162086 GCA_018107945.1 Datura stramonium
TGGCATATAAATATGCCCCTTATCACTTCTATTCTATATTGTCTCATGATATAGGTTCGGGTGATCAGTCTCAGCCCAAACGTTAGCTTCATTCCCTCATCAGTCAACTCCAGCCCATCTTGGTGAATCCTCATGATCCGAGGACATCAGTCTTGTCATATTCTCTCTCTTTTATGTCTTTGAGTTTTCAAATTTTGGTAGAGCTAGTTGAGGGTGTTTTCCCATCAACTCATCTATGACTAGAGGCTTTTCATATAGTTATGTATTAGATGATTCAGTGTTGTTGACTTGTAGTTCCATTTATGCTTAATGATATTTAGTCTTCCGCTTATGTTATGTTCATGATTTCTTTCCACATAGTTTATGCTCAAGGATATGCTATGTATGTTCCATGGATTAACTTGGAGCTATTCGTGGTTTCAGATTCCGTGTCGCAGTTCGGGGTCCATGCTTGGGTCGTTACCCATAAGGTAATATTGGAACACATACTTATTACTTTTTTATCTCGATCACACATACGATAGTTATAGAACATATCCATATGCTCCTATTAAACACTTTTACATACAATAGTATTGGAACATATCCATTCAACCTATGTAACACTCTCATGTATAGAAATGTTGGAACACATCCATACACCCCTACGTAAACGTTCCATGTACTCTTACTCTTGTCACAGAGGATAATATGGGCATCTCATACATTGCATTATCCCTCAAAACATATCACTATATATCTAGTATAATGTTTGAGAAATTCAACTTGAATTAAGTGCTCAATCTTGCTAAGGCTATCAAGATCACTCAAGCCACTCTTACAAATGCCTGAATAAATATGTAGATCAGCTACAAGGTCTATATTGATTTGTTTTTACTTCTTTTGGAGATTGCCATATCTGCAGTGATTTCTTGATTATATAACACTTGTATTTCACCTAGGACAATTCAAATACTGAAGAACAACATTTGTTATACATTGTATCATCTTCTACTAACGTTAGCTTTCTTCCTTTGAGTCCAATGCATAGTTGTGAATCTTGAAAGTACTGAATATCATAAACGTTGTATCTCCTTTTTTGTACAGATCTTATTAATTCAACTACAACTGGTGTACATACATTTGACTCTTTATTTATAATGTTCTCTCTTTGTTCAATATCAAGTATGCCCTCTTCTAATAGCTACGAATCTCGTACTGATTAACTTTGTCTGCTCAAACAATGACATTATAACGTAACATATGCTAACATCTTAGTGTATAATACCTTTAACTTGCCATTCATTTACTAGACAACACAATGCTTAAAACATCACAAACTTTTTTTAAATTAAAAAATACACATTTCTAACCTCTAGTATTTAATCATTATTATTTTGTGGTTCAAAAAATCTGTCTTCAATAGCTTCACATGCTTCTATTGAATATCAAAAAGTATTATCATATGTCATAATGAACAAAATAACAAATGTGAATAGTCTGAATACTCAATTCATCTGGTCCATAATAATTTCTAGTACCTTCGACTATCCAAGAGGAGTTACTAGATTTTCACGCTAAGCATAATAAGTCTTGAAATATGTCTTCAGCTTATCTACTATTTTCTCCTTCTACTCATAGTATCTCGATCACTAGTCTATTTTAGAATAGTAAATAACGCCCCGTAATTGAGGACATAAATTCTCTAAGTATGAGAAAAAAGTACTTGCCCCTCATGGAATTCTAAGTCATTTGTACAATATCGACAAACTCTGCATGATTCACTATTCTTTTCAATAAATAGAAATTAAGAACCTCAAAGGATTATACTTTATCTGTTAGCCTCTTAATCATGAAGCCTTGCAACTAGTTCTTTTAGTTTTTTTACTCCATAGAGTCATTAAATGACACAAAAAAGGACTATTTACTGATTGTATATCTATGTCCAACTTTATCTCCCTATCAGGTGGTATACATTAGGAGACTCATTAACTACTAAGACTAACCCAATAGTCAATTGCTCAATATTGGTGCCTCGAGTTATAATTTGATACAACATATACCCTTCATTTATCATATGTAGAACTTTTATTGATAGAATAGCTTAACCATAAACATATAAAGTGAATTCTTTATATTCAATATAAGCTCAACCAAAATAGAAAAATCTGACAGTCTTGTCATGGCAATTTAAGCTTATGGTCATACAAACTCATCCAATCCAAGAACAAGATAACCTCATCATGCCAAGTTATAACTATTCCATAAGTATATGACGACTCTAAACTACACATGAACATATTTAATATATCGGTCAAATAGTGCTAGACTCCCTTACTAAGTTCAAAATCACACATGATACATTTAAGTATTCAAGTTATCTCTTTGTCATCATCTATACTATCATCTTATTAATGCATCACTCATTTTTCTCAAGATTGTGCTTTACAAACACAACATATGCTAACAAAATTGTGTGATTTGGTTACTTTTCTCAATACAAATATGTCAACTTTCATTCACTCAAATTTCTTATGGTTCCTTTATTTTGATGGTGTGTGGAAGTCTTAATATTCCACATTTCATCCTTTACTTTAATAACTATTCATTAATATTTATAATCAAGTCTTCTTCTCTCTCACATTCTAGACTTTATCTGCAAATTTGCTCCATGAACAATTATCCATCTCGTAGCACCATTATCATGTTCATATTCAATGCATTTAAATTATACATTCTCACGATAAATTCAAACCTATGACATCACTACCATGACATTACTAATAATAGTGAATCACTTTTAAGAGGAAGTAAGGTTAGCATTATATAAGCACTATCCTCAAAATATTCTTCACCACAAAATCTAACAATTTAGATGTGGATAAGCTATTACACTTTTTGCTTTCCTTCTAGCCAATTTTTTTACTAATCAGACTCCTAACATCCTCAAAATTTGAATAAGTTGTTCTTCCGCAAAAAAACATATCATTTCACCATTTTTCTATTCAAGCGAATTTTTGACGTTCAAAAATTTCACTAACTTCCTAACTTCTTAAAAATCTTGCAAAAGGTTTCTTTTTAAATAGAGTTATCCCCAAAATGTACAACTTGTCCAATTTCAATTACAATCAATACACACAGTATCTCATTTACTTGATGTCACCCTCAATTTCAAATATATTTCTAAAACTTTCAAGTCAACTATGCCATCTAGCAAAGGAGGATATGTATGTCCTAACCGTCTGTGAAAGGGGCATCCCAAGATTAAACTCGATTTATCTTACACACGAATAATGAATATAGAAGGAAACCATCCTAGATGTTCAATAGCCTCAAGTTCATAAATATTGATGTCTAAATATCCATGAACAAGACTCTGCCAAGCATTGCTCCATGACCCAGGACTTAAAGCCTAGCTCTAATACCAACTTTGTCATATCCTAAATTACTCCTTAGACGTGATTGAAACCCAACACATACCACCGACTAGGTGAGCCAAATTTTCATATCTTAACTATTAATTCACAAAATCTAATAAATTTAATAGATACCCAGGCAATATGATAACTAATTATGAAATAATTAGTAACTCCAAATATTAGTTTGAATCTCTTGCTTAANGTTTGAATCTCTTGCTTAAACCCCATACTAGACCACAAAGAATCTAAGAGAATTACAAAAGAAAAGATATCAATGAATAAATGTGAGAATTCTTCTAAAAGCCTCTATAAATAATGTTACAACTCACCTCAACAATTTGATCAACTCTAGCGAACTTGTTGGTTAATAACTTCATCGTCACCAATAATATCTACATGGACATGCAAGTAAGGAATGAGAAATATGTAAATATAACCCAGTAAGATCCTCGATCCATTACTTTAATACCCCTAAAGTAAGTGTTAAAAAATATGACCACATAATGAGCACAGAAATAATATGCACAAAAAAGTATTGCATAATGTAGTACTCAATAAAATCAAAATAAATATTCAACAAGAATATTATATATCTAAAAACAATCCTCACTCAGGACTTGTCATGCGACAGTGAAGGAAATCAACCTAGCACCTGGACTAGACCTCTGGCGCATATATAATGCCCCAAAAGTATACTATGACAGTATGTACTAGGCCCCTAACATATTACAATAGCACAAATATGCCCCTATCACATTATGAAAAAGCATATATGCCCCTAGAATCTATATCATAATAATGAAGGAAGGATATCTAATGCCCAATGCCATGGTACGAGACCATGCCACACTATACCATAAATTAATTATTAAATAATTTGTATATTCTTCTCAAAGTAACATATATGCAGCTGGTCAAGGACCACCGATTTTGTCAAGTACATGTTTGTCCCAACACATGGACCATGTAGACAATAAACATTTTAAAAGTAGGTTTAAAAAGTAAGCACCAAAGTTTAAAGTCTCGCTTACCTCGAATTCACAACGCAAACACTCTTTTCAATAATAAAAAAACTATGCTCTTGGATCTCTGGATCACCTCAAAGTACACAAAGATGAAGTTATAATAGTAAAAAACCCTTGGATGAACATCCTCTTAGTTTTTAAAATAAGTCAAACTTGCAGTGAAAGGTTTCACAAAAGTCAATTCCGATAAACTGGTCAGAATTTCTAAACCATGAACACCAACAAATTCTCCTTGATGAGAGGATTCCAGAACACTGTTCAAAAATGAATTTTGATAATGTTCATCCTTTCAAATCAATTATTTAGATTGAAGAACCATAGGCCTAAACTTTTCCAATTCTTCATAATTTTATCCATGTTTTCACCATAAAATTTTACCCATAATAATGTAATGAACTTATATAAAAGATTAAAGTCATTATCTTAATACTTTAGGATGGAAATCCCTTTTTTCCTATTCTCTTTTTCTTGTTTTTTCTCCCTTTTTTTTCTTTTCATTTTTGTTTCTACCTTTCTTTCTTATCTGCACTCTGTGCCTAATGAAAGACGAATTTACGCATTTATTTGTAATATTTTGCCTATGCTTAACTATTTTTTGAGAATAAATTATATTTATTTTCTTGTGTTTTATGTTATTTGTGTGAAAAAGAGCTAATACTAATGATTAGATGCTAAAGTGATGATTTGGGCTTAATTGTGGCTTAAAGGAGAAAGTATGTCAAAATTGGGCCAAGAAAGCAAGTATACTAAAAGTTGGCATCGCACAGGAATAACTGTGCTATGGTTTGCACGACACGCAGGCAGAGGTAGTGTAGGGAGAGACACGATGCGCCAAGCTACTTGCATTATGAGCAGCGTAGTGCACAGGCCTTGTTGGACGACCAAGGACTGCAATTCCAATTCGACTAAGAACAGAAGATGTAAAACCCAATTCCAATCCAAGCAGGAACAATGAAGGCTTAATATACTACAATGTATACTCTTCTTTAGTATGCTTTAGGGTGGAACATTGTGGGATTTAGTGTCAATATGCACAATTCATACTTTACGAATTTGTGTAATTACTTAGTCAAATAATTGTTGGAATATTCATCAGGTTCTTGTAATTCAATATAGCTCTGGAGATTTTGTTAAACAATTTCATATTATAGTAATTATTTCATTATGATTTCTTATACATTTTATATTATTATTTTCATAAACATGAGCGGCTAAATCTCTTAAGCTAGGGTTGTGGGAACCATGATCGATTAACAAAAGTAGGCACAATAAAATAGTGATTCTTGAATGGTGAATTGAGTGAATTATTATTATCTTTATTTTAATATTTAATTGCATGTATCTTCAACGTGCTCGTCCAAAGAGGCTGAAGTTAGGAAAAGGGAATAATAGTGGTATGAGGCTACCAACTCTTATCTAATTAGCTTGAGCTCTAATCGAGGATAGTTAGACCAAGACTTATGCCGAGGGAAAAATATACGCACTTAAAGTCCAAGAGGATTTAGGTGAAATTTATCTATGTAGGTTGAGAGATGTTAGATGAACTTAATCATCAGTCTTACATAAATTCACCTGGATAGATCACTAATAAAATAAGCCTACTACATTATGAAATCATGAAGAATACAATCCTAGTCTCACCTCAATAATTTGATAAACAACTCAATCATTGTTAGCATTATTTTCTTCTTTCTATTTGCATCCCCCCTTTCAAAATATTGACTATAGGTTA
Organism: Datura stramonium; assembly: GCA_018107945.1. Lineage (NCBI taxonomy): Eukaryota > Viridiplantae > Streptophyta > Magnoliopsida > Solanales > Solanaceae > Datura > Datura stramonium. The sequence continues at coordinate 152,918 of JACEIK010002882.1, forward strand.
ATTTAATCATCATTAATATATTATTTCTTCCCTATTCTTTTGGGGGATCGACCTCAACCTAGTTGGATTACTATATTTGACAGTGACCACTTTATACTTCAATTGTAAGGTATAATTTGATCCTGATCAATGCCTTCTTGTTCTGCCGCTCTCTCAAGGATGGATCTTAATTCCTTCCTTTTTATTTTTTTGGACTTGGTCCACTTATTTTTTTAAAAGTTTTTTTCAATTAATTTCATAACTCCTTTTTTTTAATTTTGATTAAATTACAAAATAAATTATTATTAAAAATTAGGGATATTACAATGAGGGAGGAAGAAAAGAAAAAGGAGGAGAAAAAAGAAGAGAATTTGGCGAGAAACTCACCGAAGAAATTAATGAAGATAGCTCCAACTAATCATAGAGAAAATTAAAGGAGAACTGATCTAATTCTAGAATAAAAGAAAAGACGTGTTCCAAATAAAATTGACCTTGAAACAATGATATGTGCTTCATTGTTTGGAAGAATATAATAAAATACAAGTAAATATTTAAGTTTTGTATTTATTTTATCTCAGTATGTTAGGATAAGATTCTTCTATTGCCTTCTATAGCATTCTTTCTTCCTATATATAGACAACATACTTGTAGAAGAAGTAATTCAATATACACGAGAAATTTTTTCTCAACATGTCACGACCTGAGTCTATACCCTGGACGAGACACAATACTTGGAATCACAAATAACCCCAAGTCAACCCATGGTCTATCATAACACTGGTAATCTGAGTAAAATCATAGAGGAAGCTTTAAAAATAATTAAACCATTTATAAAGAAGAACTAAATCATAAAGCTTTATACAATTGAAAACAAAATTGAAAATCTGAATCTGTGTCTGAAAGCCATCTATATTTGATGAGTTGCTGGGACAAGCACCCAACTAACTCTAAAGTCTATTGAATGAAATATAACTGAAGAAAAATAAACATCATCCTCAAAAGATGAGGACTCACCACTGGTGCAGCTGAAAAATCCTGGATGAGATCTGCTAACGGTGTTGAGACTAAGAACTTGTAGTTGTATCATAAAATGATATAGCATAGAAGGTATGCGTCAGTACTTTGAATGTACTGAGTAAGTAGGAGAAAACATAACAAGGTGTCACGACCCGAGAGTATACCCGGATCGTAGACACGGGACAAGGAGCCCCGAAAGACTCCAAGTCAACCCGTGGCGTGAGCATAAATCTAATTCATACGCATAAGGCTGAAGACTTAACTTAAAAGTCAAGAATTTAAATAAAACGTGGCATGAAATATAAGAAACAGTAATACATAATCCAAGCATAAATAGCGGAATACTACAATTAAGTCTGAAAGCCTCTAATCATAATAGACGGGTTGAAGGGACAAGATTCCAACTAACCCCAATATTCTGAAAACAAAAGATAAACAAGGTCTGAACATGAAGTCTTCGAATCATGAGGAGTCACCACTGAAAGCTGAGAGTAGAACTAAGAGCAAGCTAGGAATGATGCTGAACCTGCGAACCAGATCTTGAATATGGGTCAGTACTTGGAAGCTACTGAGTATGTAAGTTATGCAAAAAAAATGCTTAAAAACATAAAATTTAAAGGAGTGGGGACATCATGATCATAAGACTGAAATCGTAAGTATATAGTAACGCTCAATACTTCCAAAATATTTGTAAACATGTCAAAGTCATAACATGTGAGGAAAATATTTCATAAAACATAACTTGAGCCAAATGAACATAATCATGCATACATTAAAACCATGAGGAACAATGGGAGATTTCTATAACCGATATATCCCATATGAGCACACATGGAGCCCGACCAATAAACCTAGTGGGGAGATCGTCCATACCTTGCCAAGGTATGAACCATGAAAGGCCTGATATCACTCATGAAGGCCCCGTAGGGCATACGGGATAGTCACTGAGGAGGTCCCAGCATAACCTACGGTGGCACATAGTTCTGAGATTCGGGGCGTAACCTAGGCCCCGAACCTACTTGATGTTAAGTAATACTCCCAAAACATGTAACGTGCTCATAGAAATTCATACATGACATGCATGGCTAGTTAAATCATGAGAATCATATCATGCTTGAGAATTTGTAATACTAGCCATGGAATTGGGCTCGTGAATCGGCCAAAAATCATAGTTCATAAATCACAAGCGACATGTGGGCATTGCCCATAAATTTCAATCATACTTGAAATGCTTAAATTTATAGGAAACATGATCATAATAACATGAGTAATTGAAAACATGCTTAAATTCAAGAGTTCATATCATGCTTGAGAAATCACCATAACCATGAATTTCACTAAAAGCCCCCTGATTTGGGCACATGTGCTTTTTGGGATTAAATCACCAAATAAAGAGACTCCTTCCTGTAGGAGTTGTGAAGAATCAGAGTGAGTTGTGTTGTGGTATTGAATAAAATAAGTGAAAACAACCCAATAATTCAAACCCATGATTTTAGACATACTACAACATGCTCCTATCAATTTTTGAGGAAACATGTATTTGGGTTATGACCCATCAAAAGTTGGTAACTTAAACATACAATTGGGGAGAAATTGGGCATGGGTAGGGACTAAACTACCCATTCAAAACCCCACATACCTGGAATTACGTGATTCTTAACTCCCTTGAAAAGTCCTAGGTGAAAACTTGAAGAATTGAAGAAGAACACTTGAATCTCCTCCTACTCCCTTCTCTAGTTCTTGCAAATTCCAAATGAGACTTAGTATGAGTTTTTCCTCCTTATAAGACCCTGTCCCAACCTCAAAACGACGTGGTTTAGGGTCTAAAAGCATAGAAAAGTCGAAATTATCCTTAATGAAATTTCCTTATAAAACAGGTCTGGCCCCGACCACGACTCATACCACGAGTCGTACCATGAAGTCACGACTCGTGGTCACCTCACCACTTTTCAATCTTCTGAATCCGGACATAACTCGCATACCACGACTCGTAGTACTATCCTATGGGTCATACTGTCAGTCGTGGTACCATCCACCCATACCAAATACGACTTAACCATAACTCCTCATCACGACTCGTTGCTACATTCTATGAGTCGTACCATGACCCATGCCGACTCACTCTGGCACCACTGAGAAATTCACCACGGCTCCTAACCACGAGTCGTACCCATATGGCAAGACTGGTAGGACTACTCGTAGTATGACCTCAGGCTCCCGAACTCATCACGACTCGATTCACGAGTGGTAGGTTCTTACCACGATTCGTACCTCGAGTCGTACTGGTGCAAAATTCCAGGTTTTCTGCAGTTTTCAACTTCAACTCCGGAGTCTATTCGTAGGCCCTTCCGGGGTGTTACAATATCTCTCCTTGTAAACATTCGTCCTCGAATGTAGGAAACAAGAAGCAAATAGAAACATACAATTACCATATGCAAATACTGATCATTTAAGACGAAATCTAACGGAATGACTACCCCCGAAAAGAACTACATAGAGAGACTGAGTTCAAACATCACATACATATATTATATCATAAAACAAACTTGCACACATGAACGGAACATGGAAAACTGATTAGAGGTTTAGGGCAAAAACTGATACCTCAAACTGAAACTGGGTTGGTAGGGAACAAGTGGGGGTATTTATCCATCATATCCGCTTTAGCTTCCCATGTAGCTCCCTCAACATGCTGATTTCTCCATAACACCTTTAATAAAAGCTACTTCCTTGTTCCTCAGCCTTCGAACCTGACGATCTAAGATTGCAATAGGAATTTCTTCATAACTGAGGCTATCCTTCACGCCAATACTTTCAACCAGAACCACCAAGGCTGGATCTCCAATGCACTTTTTCAAGAGCGATACGTGAAATACGGGATGAACTGAAGCCAACTCTGAAGGTAACTCTAACTCATAAGCTACCTTACCCACTCGTCTCACAATCTGATAGGGCCAATATAGCGGGGGCTGAGTTTCCCTTTCTCTCCAAATCTCATCACTCCCTTCATGGGAGATACCTTCAGAAATACCCAATCGTCGATATCGAACTCAAGATCCCTTATCCTCACATCCGCATATCACTTTTGGCGACTTTGAGCCATTTTCAACCTTCCTCTTATTAACTGAATTTTCTCCATAGCCTCATGGACTGAATCTTCACCTACTAACGAAGCCTCACCAACTTCAAACCACCCAATGGGCGATCTACACCTCCGCCCCTAAAGAGCCTCGAACGGTGCCATTTGAATGTTGGAGTGATAGCTATTGTTGTAGGCAAACTCAATAAGAAGCAAATTCTCGTCCCAACTACCCTTGAAGTCAATGACACAAGCTCTCAACATGTCATCAAGAGTCTGGCTAGTCTGCTCCGCCTGACCATCTATTTGCAGATGAAATGTCGTGCTAAGTTTTACCTGGGTGCCAAGTCCCTTTTGAAAAGATCTCCAGAATTGGAGGTAAACTGAGAACCTCTATCCAATATAATGGAAAAGGAAATCCATGCAATCTAACCAACTCTCAAATGTACAACTTTGCATAATCTTCTGCTGAATTGGTGGTTTTGACCGGTAGGAAATGAGCAGCCTTGGTCAACCTGTCCACCACTACCCAATTGGAGTCATACTGTCTACGTATGCGGGGCAAACCTGTTACAAATTCCAAGTTGATCTCTTCCCACTTCCAAGAGGAATGCTGATTTCTTGAAGTACACCCCCCGATGTCTGATGCTCCACTTTCACTTGTTGGCAATTTGGGCATTGGGCTACAAATTCTGCAATATCCCGCTTCATGCCATTCCACCAGTAGATTTCCCGCAAGGCGTGATACATTTTGGTGGCTCCTGGATGGATAGAATATCTGGACACGTGAGTCTTATGCAACATCCTACTCCTTGAATCCCCCACGTTCGGGACACATAAGCGACCCTGGTACCGAAGCACACCATCTCCCCCTTTGGAGAAGACTTCTACCTTCTGACTTTGAACAACTTCTTTCAACTTTACCAATATTGGATCTTCATCTTTCTTAGCCTTCACCTCCATTACCAAGGATGACTCTGACCCGTTCCGAACTACCAACCCACCATCAGTCGAACCAACTTACCTAACTCCCAACCATGCAAGTCGATGTACCTCCTTTACTAGCTCCTTCTTGTCTTCACTCACATGTGACACACTTCCCATAGAAAGTCTACTAAGGGCATCTTCTATCACGTTGGCCTTACCCGGGTGGTAAAGGACACTCATGTCGTAATCCTTAAGTAGATACAACCACCTCCATTGCCGAAGATATAGTTCCTTATAGGTGAACACATATTGTAAGCTCTTGTGGTTCGTGAATACATCTACATGAACCCCATACAAGTAGTGTCGCCATATCTTCAAAGAAAATACCACTGCGGCCAACTCAAGATCATGGGTCGGGTAATTCTTCTCATGAGTTTTTAACTGTCTGGAAGCATATGCTATGACTTTCACGTGCTGCATCAATACACATCCCAGTCCGACCCTCGAAGAATCACAATATACAATGAAGCCATCGGTACCCTTCGCTAAAGTCAACACCGGTGCTGAAGTGAGCCTTGCCTTCAATTCCTGGAAGCTCTTCTCACAAGCCTACGACCATTGGAACTTCACCTTTTTCTGAGTCAATCTAGTCAATGGGGCAGCAATGGATGAGAAACCTTCACGAACCTTTGATAGTAACCCGCTAAGCCCAAAAAGCTTCTGATCTCCGAAGAGTTTACCGGTCTGGGCCAGTTCTTTACTGCCTCTATTTTCTGGGAGTCCACCCTTATACCTTCTCTTGACACTACATGTCCCAAGAATGCAACTGATTTCAGCTAGAATTCATATTTGCTGAACTTGGCGTATAACTGGTTGTCCTTGAGGGTCTGGATTGCTACCCTCAGGTGTGCAGCATGTTTCCCCTCGCTCCGGGAGTATATTAATATGTCGTCAATGAATACGATCACGAACATATCCAAATATACCTTGAATATCCTGTTCATCAAATCCATAAAAGTTGCAGGGGTTTTGGTTAGTCTAAAAGACATAACAACGAATTCAAAATGGCCATACCGGGTCCTAAAAGCAGTCTTTGGGATGTCGTTTTCCCGAACCCTGAGCTGGTGATACCCAGACCTGAGATCTATCTTGTAGAAACATTTGGCACCCTGAAGTTGATCGAATAGGTCATCGATCCTGGATAAAGGGTATCTACTCTTGATGGTGACCTTGTTCAACTGTCTATAATCAATACACATCTGAAGGGAACCATCTTTCTTCCGGACGAACAACACTGGGGCACCCCATGGAGATTTTCTCAACCTGATGAAACCTTTATCTTAGCAAATCCTTCAATTGTTCCTTTAACTCTTTTAGCTCGGCTGGGGCCATTCGGTAGGGAGGAATTGATATGGGCTGCGTGTTGAGCAAAAGATTGATCACAAAATCAATTTCCCTCTCGGGAGGACACCTGGTAGGTCATCTGAAAATATCTCAGAATATTCACATACCACAGGGACTAACCGAATGGTCGGGGTCTCAGACGTGACATCCTTAACCCTAACCAAATAGTAAATACAACCCTTGGAAATCAGTTTCATGGCCTTGAGATAGGAGATAAAGCAACCTACAGGCACCACTGAACCACCCCTCCATTCTAAAAGCGGTTCACCTGGAAATCGAAACTCCACCGCTTGAGTTCTACAGTTAACAGATTTAAAACATGCAAACAACCAATCCATGCCCAAGATAATGTCAAAATCGGTCATAGCCAATTCTACTAAGCCTACGGAGGTAACGTTATGCAAGACTGTAATGGGGCAACCTCTATATACCCGCCTCGCTACGACTGAATCACCAACCGAAGTGGATACAGAAAATGGTTCTGAAAAAATTCTGGACTAACTCCAAAGTGACTAGAAATGTAAGGTGTCACAAAAGAAAGTGTGGCTCCTGGATCTAACAAAGCATAAGCATCAATATGAAAGACTCACAATATAACCGTAACCACATGGGGAGAAGTCTCCTGCTCCTATCGAGAGCCAAGTGCATAAAATCGATTTTGGCACTGGCCGCCAGCTTAACCAGTCGAAGAACCCTGCTAAGTTTGATGTGCCACTGGAACTACTGAAATAGCTGCTGAAGTGCGGGCTCCACCACACCCTAACCTAGCTGTGGGGCAATCACTGAGTCTGTGTCTGGGTTCACCACATCCAAAACAAGCATTTGAGCCCACCAAACATTTCCCTGGGTGATTTTATCCATAATTAGCACAAGATGGGAACATGTGCTCTGTGCGTCTGCTATTTGACTCCTCGAACTTGAGGCCCTGCTCCTATGACCGTCTTGTGGCCTAAATAGAGTACTGACTGAAGATGGTGCTGGTGTAATGGACCTGTGCTGGGACTGCTGGTAAGGTCCACCCTTTGGCCTCTGTTGGGAGAACCTATGGCTATCAGTTCTGGCCCTCTTGGCCTCTCTCTGCCTTATATGAGCTGCTTCCATCTGTTGGGCATAGAGGACTATCCGTGGGTAGTCCATATCCTGATGAAGCATGGTTGTTCTGCAATCCTTATCCATATACTCAGCTACTCCTTGCACGAATCTGCTCACCCGCGCCCTCTAGTCCATCACTAGCTCTGGGGCATACTTTGACAGGCGAGTGAACTCAAGTGAATATTCTAGCACCGTCATATTTTCGTGCTTGAGGTTAACAAACTCGATTGCTTTCAATTCCCTCATCTCCCAAGGGAAGAACCAGTCGAGAAAGGCCATATGGAATTCATCCCAACTGATAGGACCTGCTCCTGCTGCCCTGCTATCCCTCCATTGCTTGAACCAAATGAAGGAGACCTCCTTTAATTAATATGAGGCCAAGTCCACGCACTCCTCATTTGTCACCCCCATCACCTAAGTGACCTTCAAAATTCCCTCACTGAATTCGTGTGGATCCTCATCCACCTTTGCCCCTGTGAACTCGGGAGGTTTCATCCTTAGAAAGTCCATGATCCGAGCTTCCGTTGCATTGTCGTTCTGAGGAATATGTGTAATAGTTTGTTGGTTGACCTGAGCAGTCAAAGCCCGCACTAACATTTGAATCGCTGCTCGAAAATCAGCGTGGGCAGTTGGCTCAGGTGCCCGGGGCTCCTGAACAGGTGGGGCTTGCTGACGCCCATTATCATTGCCACCCCCATGGCCTTCATCATTTCTATTCCTCCTTCCGTTTATCCTTCTGGGAGCCATAATTTTCTGCAATCGCTAATAGCACGAATTAGAAGAATGGAGAGATATTCACCGCACGACATATATCATGAAAGAAAGGGATAATTACTAAAATTTTTAGTAACCTCTTAGTCATAAGTGTGGCGCGCTTCACACCCATGAAAAAGACTCTACCTAACGAAGCTTTCAGACTCCCTAGGACACATCTAAACCTATGGCTCTGATATCAAGTTTGTCACGACCCGAGAGTACACCCGGATCATAGACACGGGACAAGGAGCCCCAAAAGACTCCAAGTCAACCCATGGAATGAGCATAAATCTAATTCATAAACATAAGGCTAAAGACTTAACTTAAAATTCAAGAATTTAAATGAAATGTGACATGAAATATAAGAAACAGTAATACATAATCCAAGCATAAATAGCGGAATACTACAATTAAGTCTGAAAGCCTTTAATCATAATAGACAGGTTGAAGGGACAAGACCCCAACTGTCACGCCCCGCCTTGGGGGGTATGACTGGCACCTGGTGCCCTAGAAGGACCTGGACTGCTAACTGGTGAGCCTAAGCACATCTGGTTCCCGGCTAGCTCTATCTCAGATTTCTGAAAACAACGGGCTATATAACGGCTGTAAATACAGCCTCTGGCTGACTGGGCCTATAGCCACCTGTAAATATAATTTCAGCTAACGAGAGACATACTTATAAAGGGGAACCTATGCAGGCCGACAAGGCCACCATGCTGTCTAGTCATCTGTGACTCAACAAAAGAATACTATATAACTACGTGACCGGCAAGGTCACCACTATTATCATATTATGGCCCCACACGGCCAACACGATCAGAAATGCTAAACTACTAAACAAAACGCACGGCCTCACACGACCGGCACAACTAACCACAGGGAGATGTATATATACAATCTGCAAGCCTCTATGAG
>JACEIK010002883.1:0-24405 GCA_018107945.1 Datura stramonium
ACAGCCGTTATATAGCCCGTTGTTTCCAGAAATCTGAGATAGAGCTAGTCAGGCACCAGACGTGCTTAGGCTCACCAGTTAGCAGTCCAGGTCCTACTAGAGCACTATGTGCCAGTCATACCCCCAAGGCGGGGCGTGACATATATCATGCTTTGTTTTGCCAAACCGCATTGGTCAATCTGACACACTTCAAATTAATATAAGTTCTTCAAACTCGATTTTAAGTTTCATATTCCAAATCTTACTTAAAATGTGCCTTATTTGGGGATTCCATCCAAATGAGGGGTATTTTTGAATACTTTGATAACAACATAGATATATTTAGCTATATAGTATGACGAAGAATAAAATTAATTATTAAACTAAAATAGAGAAATATATTTGACCCTTTTTCCGAAAAATTAAATTAATCCGTACTATATATATCATCCAACAAGAGTAATGAATTATTACATGCGGAGGAAACACAAAAGAAGGTATTGTGGGAGATGTGGTACATTTAAGTTACGTATCCACCACGTGCTCCATGTTAAACAGGAAACAAAGAAAAGTTTAGTCAGTCAGTCCTTGCGTCCACATTTTCTCACTCCACCCGCACACCACCTACTGCTAGCCGGCGCCCTCACTGCGGCGCCAACGTCCCGTTTCCTCAACGACGCATTTTCCCTGTTCTTCTCATCTTTCTGTGTGGTTCACATTGCTAGGGTTTTCTGTTCTCTTTTCATCAGGTGTGTGTGTGTGTGTGTATAACGTTTACTCTCATAATCCTTTTATTTTTGAAGCTAGTTCGAGTATTTTGTGTGAAGACTTTTAACCCTTTTCATTTGATCATCTGGAATTCGAATTAGTTAGGTTCTACTTTGTATCTATCCTGTCAGTAAGTAAATCTTTTTACTTCTTGAAATTAAGGTTTTGTGCAAAAAAAGTGTTAGAGGCAGATCGATATGTAGACAGATTTGTTATTGTTTGTCCCTAAAAATTGCTAGTTTAATTGGTTTTCCTAAGTTTATTTGTTCTTTTGTAGGCTTTCTGTTTCTTTTAGTTCTACTTTTAGATCTATTTAATGAGGGTGCAAATGAATTGGGGTCTGTTTGATTGTTGTTATTATTATTTTTTTTTGGGAATAATTGAACTAGATGATTCTCTGAACGTTTAGGCATATGTAAATACGCTTATGTTAAGTTACCAGTTTTCAAAAAAAATAAAATAACAGTGCCTTGTGTTAATGGGTAGAGCTACTTCTGAACTCTGCCTATATGAGCTCTGCAAAGCATGGCTGGTCCAAGCCCAAAGGAAGAAGAGGGTTCTAGTAGGTAGAAGACCAAGGAAGTAGTAGTGGATAAATCCTCAAAATAGTGCGGAATAGATATGGATGATTTACAGGCATAGTCTGTGAAAAGCTAAAACAACTTTTGGTTCATTTCATATTCTTACCTTATTGCTTGTTTTGCTACAGTTTCTTCGATGTTCTTCTTCTTTCCAGAAATCTAGTATGAAAGGAGGTCCTATTTGACTACTTCTATCTTCAATTTCTCCTGTTGTCTTGAGTACCGCTTCCTTTTAAACGTCAGTTCACCACCTTTATCAATAAGAAAAAAAAGTAGCTCACTGACTGTGGATGAACAGATTGGATTTCTGGTCATTAGCTATCTAGAAGAGTTGATTGGTACCCTAGCAATTGTGAGTGGATGAGTATTAATCTCACTTGTCAGACTAAACTGAATAATCATAGAGTGAGACATAAACCACTTATGTAAACATTTTCAGCTTTCTTATGCTAGTTTAACACAGCATAGGGGTCTTGAAGAGAAACCAATCAGGCTATACTCTGCATTTTGTATGACCTTCTTCTTGTGCCTTTATGTACTATTAAATGCTAGCTTGTCTTCTAATTTTTATTTTGACATATAATTAGTATTTGTTCCTTGTTTGACTGATAAACAGTATTTTATTCTTGTCTATGAGACTTGAGCATGTTTCGCATGAACAGATATTACAATAGGTGTTCAATCTGAATAAAGTTTCTGCCATTCAAGATGAAGCAGTGAAAAATTGCAGACTGAAACTTTCTTTTTTGTTTTGGTGACAGAGTGAACTGAAGTTTCACATCTGAATCTGGTCAATGTGTTTTGTGTTTAATCAAAATGGATGAAAATGGTCTTGATCTAAGCTTGGGTCTGCCCTGTGGTGGAGTGGTTACCTCAGAGAAAAGTAAAAGTGGGAGCTCATCGGATTCTAAGGTTGAGGAAGTTGATAGAGATGGCAAGGTGATCAGTGATTTCAAGAACTTTCTGGATGGAGGCACTAGCAGCCAAAAGCATGAATCTTGTGTGGGTTCTCAGAGAGGTGATTCAATGAAACATGATGGAAACTTGCTTTCCAGCAGTAGTGTTGATATAGATGCTTCTGAAAAGTTAAATAGTGGAGGATTCTGGGTTCCAAATGATAATAGACCTATAGAAGTTGAAGAAGAAAGGAGAACAGATGTGGGTGACAAACGTAAAAATTTGTTCGGGGAGTCGAGTCAACAAAAGAAGCATGAGAGAGAAGGTCATCATGCCGATATGCATGACAAGACAAGGACATCACACATATCAATAACCACGGATGATGGTTCAACTGCAGAAAATGAAGATGTAGCTGAGTCTGAAACTGTGGGTTCAACATCTAGGCAAATTTTGCAGCATGATGAGAACTCTAAGAGATTTGTTGGAAGTAGTGGTCTAGGTGAGGTTCATAAGGAGCTTCATGGGGTTCCTGATTCAAGTGGTGTAGAAATACTTGGACAAAGAAGGTTTACCATTTCATCTGAGAAGGATGTTAAGTTTGGGAATATGCCATATAGTATCCCATTCCAAGGACAATCAATAAACATCATGAACCTGCCGTACTCTATGCCTCTGAAAGATTCTAACCCTAGTAATACAGCAAGTACGACTGGTTACCCAGTTCCTGGCGTGATGCAAGTAATGGCTTCCACAAGTGGAGATAGACCAGGAGCCCAGCCTGTCATACCTACAAATTTGCCATTAATGTTTGGCTACTCTTCTATACAACTGCCAACATTAGAGAAGGATAATTCACGCAGTGTAGGTGCTCATCTTCAACAGCTTCACCCTTCCTACGGACGAGGTCCGTTGGGCTCAGATAAGCACAAAGATGGACCAAATATTTCTCAAGGTTTTCCTTTTAACTTTGTTAGTTTTCTTTCTTTAATGCATGTTGACAATTTGTTTGGACCTAAATCATATTTAGGAGTGGAGGACCCTTAGCACTTTACAATAATAGAAAGAAGATTTTGGAATAATCAAATCACTCCTTGGTATCTTGTGCATTTCCTGTTTGTGCGTAGGAAATAGCTAACAAGCCCATTCTAGTTCTTGATCTTTGGGATACTTCCCCGTCGTGAGAAGCGGTGATTAAATGACCTGTAGATCTTTGTAGTCATTTTTCATTGGGAGGACGACTTTATTGCTCCTAGTGAGTAGTAATGTCTTGGAACTTGGAAGACAAACTTTATGGTTTCCTTCTTCTTTTTTAATCCACTTTTTCATATACTATTTAAAGGGCCATATATGCATTTGTGCTTTTACCAATCAAAAGGAAAAATATTGCTTTAATCTAAAACAAAAGCTACTCTTTAAATTTTAAAGCAAAAATGGTTATAGAAGCAAACTAAAAAGTAATCTTTTCATACTAGCTGAATGTAATGCAGAATTAAATATAAAAATGCAAGTATAGCCTACCTTACAAGAATTAAAGTTAATTGAGCAGTTGGATTCTTTGTATAGTTTCCAAACTTAGCTACATAGAGATCATCCATCATACATTGGCGCATGATAAGGATAAGAAGATGTTCGAAGTATTTGAAGATTTTGCAGCAACGGCTAAGATATGCCTATTGATGATTTCCCTTGATTGTAGATGAGGGAGGCAAAATCTAGTAGCTAAGAGTGCAAGTTGTGTTCCTGGGAAAGAGAGGGGAATTTGGGTGTCTTTTAACAATATGCATTCCAATGAAATTGCCCCATTAATATTTGTAGTATATGCAATAAATCTTCACTCATAGTTAACCTACATGTTATGGTCTTCCTTAGGGATTTGAAGACCATGAAGACTTCAATAAGTCATTGTGAGAGACCATCCCATATTGCAAGTTTCCCCAAGAAAAACAAAGAATTTAGATGTGTATGGTCTAGAGGTTGAAATCATTTGATTTTATATTTTCTTTCAACATGCACTAGACTAAGTTCACTAAAAATTTAGTAATTAAGCCTTCTTTTGTTCAATCATTTTTTCCTTGAAAATCGGGTTTATTATGTTTCTAATTGTAGTCTGGGGGCACCCTAAGGTGTGACCTAGTGGCCAGTGAAGTGGTTGAGAATCATGAGGTCTCATGTTCAAATTCCAGCAGAAGCTAAAAAACATTAGGTGGCTTTTTCCCATCTATCCAAGCATTGGTGGACAAAATTACACGATACATATGGTGGTGGGAGGTAGCAGGTACCTCGTCGAATTGATCGAGATACTCGCAAGTTGTCTTGGACACCAAGATTATTAAAAAAAAAGTTGTAGTCTTGGAACACTGTGTCTCTCAAGATCCTAAATTGACATGGTTAATGACATGAAAAATTACCCCTAGCTTCACCAGGTGAAAGGTTAGGTAAAAGGTTTGGCCATGGAAATTTGTGCAAGAGACTGTTTTTACGATCCTTGTGAAATTAAAATTGAATAATAGTGACTTTGATGGATTAGTAATCCTAAGATTTGTGGTATTATGGAGTCAACCCCTTATACTTGCCATCTAAGTGTAGTTGGATTTTACGTTTAGAAGGATATTTCCATCAGAACCAATTTTTACACAAAGGGAAAAGAATGAAAATTCAAGAACGGGACAACAAACATCAAAGACCGTGAATGTTTGGGAAAGATAACTCCAGATTTTATTTGTATTTTTATTTACGACTTCAATGCTAGATTAAACTAGTAAAAGAATGCATGCGTGACTAAGCTCTTAATACAAATTTATGAATGCTCTTCAATTTTAAAACTTAGGGTGATGTGTAAGGTGGCTTATGTAGTAAACATAAACTATTAAAACGATATAAGCATAACTTTTTCGCGGATCATGTCATGCCCCAAATTCGGGGGATGCGACCGATATTCGGTGCCTTACTTGACTGAGCTAGCCATTGAAACTCAGCTATAAGATAACAATTTGGGCTGACAAGCCCACCACATTAAAGCTGCTAACAATAGAAAACTCTGGACCGGCAAGGCCACAACAATATAAATGAATAAGGATTAGGCTGACTAGGCCACAACTCAGGCAGAGATGACAATAAGCCGACAAGGCTGCAACTGCACATTATACATAATAAGGTTTGGCAAGGCCAAACATACTAAATTGTACACCGAACAACCCACACAGTCTGTCCACAAGCCTCTAAGGGGTCGTTTGGTCGGAAAATAAGTTATCTCGAGATAACTAATCTCGGGTTTAGTTATAGCCCCAGGATTAATTTTGGGATGAGTTTATCCCACGTTTGGTTGGTATAAAATCTCAGGATAACTTGTTCCGGAGTTAGTTATTCCGAGATTATAGTGTTACTTTTATCCCATATTGAGGGTGGGATAACAATCTCGGAATAACTAATTCGGAATAATTTATCCCGACCAAACATGGATAAATCCATCCAAAAGTTAATTCCGAAATTGTTTATCCCTTATCCCTCATTTAGGGCGGGATAACAATCCCGGGATAACTAAATCCGAGATTAGTTATCCCAGGATAACTTGTTTCCCAACCAAACCCAGACACACGTATCATATGCAGGCGGGATCCAAATTATTATATCAGTTCTATTCTCATTGCAACTTTTCAGGTTCAGTATTCATACTCTCCAAGGTGAACTGAAAGCTATGGACAAGTAATGCAGAGAATACTTGTGGGGAAGCAATGATGAAAGGAAGAAAGTTGCCTTGATGGCCTAGGAAAAGCTATGGTTACGTAAGAAGTTTGGGGGACTCAACATCGAAGATTCTACACTCTGGAATGTGACATCTGTTGGCAAATCGATGCGGTGTTTGAATAGAAGTGATATTTTATGGTTAAGTGGATATATATTTTATATGAAGGACTTGGATTTCTGGGTGCATACTCCACCGGCGAATAACAGTTGGTATTGGAGAAAATTGCATAAACTATAAGGGGTGACTCGTGACTAGTACACAAACAAGAAATATACTCTCACTGCTTCTGGAGAGTACTCAATATCATTGAGCTATCTAGCTTTGATTGGAAGAAGGCATGTATGGAACTTGTCAAAGACTATGGATCGCCATTACAATTCCAAAGCACATATTTTTCTTTTGGTTGTTTTTTCAAAGGAGACTACTGACTAATGATAGATGTTAAAAATGGGAATTCCTTGTGATGATCCTACTTGCTGTTTATGTGAGGATGGTTCTGTGGAATTGCTCAACACTTATTTGACGAGTATGTTTGGTCTACTGCATTTTGGAATGATTTGCAGCAGATTGACATTGAAAGGGCTCTACAACAACTTAGGAGGAAGCACTGGAAGCTGATGAGGAAACAGATTGTGACTGCTGGCTTGGGTGCTTTGATTTATCATATATGGAATGCTAGGAATTGGAAATTGCAACATATGCCGTTAGAAATTAAGGAGAGAGTTAGTATGTTTAATAATTCTAAGAAGGCCATGAAGTGTACAGATTTGATTTTGAGATTATGTAACTAGTTTGGAAACTTGAGGCCTCATCTTTGTCACAAGAATGGGGTGCTCATTAGGTGTAAATCCTTGGTTTGGTATGGTAATATTTCACATGTATTGCCAAAAAAAGTTGGTAATGGCATAAAAAATTCCTTTTGGCATGATTATTGGATTGGGAACGGACCACTCAAAGAAATATTTCCAGATAATTTTAATCTATTGCAACAACCTCAAGCTTCTGTGGCTGAGATATAGTATGCAAGGTTGTAATGTTAGCTTCAAAAGGTTTCTGAATGACTTGGAGGTACTTTAATGTCACTAGATACCCTGTTGAAAGATCATATAGCAACAAAATATCATGTGCAGTGTCTGAATTCTCTGTTTGTATTAATGACTTGAAACTATTAAACCTTCTTTTATTTGGAGGGTCTTCCACATGGAAAAGGGGGATAATCATGGAAGTGCTTTCAAGAATGGCAGATTCCAGTTTTTATCAGAATGGGAAGAAATTTCATCCAAATAAAGAAGACTTTATTACTAAATTTGGGATCAGATCACAACCCAATTATGTTAACTTTTTGGGAAGATTTCAAAAATTTCTATTTCAAGTTTGAAAATTGGTAGTCGGGGGTGAAAGGATTCAAAGACAAAGTGAAGAGCTGGTGGTCTTCTTTCTCAATAACTAGCAGACCTTATTTTGTTTTAGCTACAAAGTTAAGACTTCTCAAAGGAAAATTGAAGGAGTGGAGTAAGGGAAATAAAGGGCATTGGACGCCCAGAAAAGGGGAAGTTCTGAATTAGCTGAGCAATTTGGAAATCATCCAAGACCAGAGAGCTTTGTTTTAGCTACAAAGTTAAGACTTCTCAAGGAAAATTGGAGTGGAGTAAGGAAAATAAAAGGGACTGGAAGCTCAGAAAAGCAGAAATTCTCAATTAGTTGAGCAATTTCGAAATCATCCAAGACCAGAAAGCTTTGACAGATGATGAACTTATCCAAAATCTTTACTTGGCAATGGAGTTGTTTTTGAGTAAGGTAACTGCTGTATTATCAACAATGAAAATTGTACCAAAAGTACACTTTCGTAAGTAATTACAGGTGTTAGTTAAAGAAAGCAAAACCTACCACCTAGACCCCTCGTATACATTCTAAAACTCTAGCAATGTCCTCTGATTCCTGGGGCAGTACATGTATACACCAAAAATAAAAGAGTACAATACAACTCATTTTCATTTTCAGGAAAGTGATACTCCTCTCTTCAAAGCATCTTTGATTTCTTTCCTTCCAAACTGTCCACCATATGCATGCTGGGTCAATCTTCCATCTCTCCCTATGTCCTGATGAGTTGCCATCCCTATTCCAACATGCTAAGGCTGCTGCAGTATTCCTGGGCACACACCAACTAATCCCTATCAAGTTTAAGAAGAATTGCCATAGTTTTTCTGTTACTCTACAGTGTAGGAAAAGATGGTTTATTGTCTCAGCTTCTGTCTTACAAAAAAAGCATCTTGAGCATAAGGGCAGACCCCTTTTTATCAAGTTATCTTGTGTTAACACAGCTTATCTAGCTACTAACCACACAAAACAGGCCACCTTGTATGGACTCCTGACTTTCCATATCATTCTCCAAGGCCAGTAGCTAACCCGAGAAGTAGTGTTGCTGAGTTCTTTGTAGACTGACTTTACAGAGAACTTACCTTGTTTGTCGTTCAGCCACAATAGTCTATCCTCTCCATCAGTAAAATACTTGAGCTGATCTAGTGCATTATATAGTTCTACCAGCCTCTTGACTTCCCAATCATTAAATCTCCTCCTGAAGCTTAGATTCCATCCTTGATTATCTCTGACTTCAGAAATAGTTGCAGTCTGCTGTTGATTCAAAAGGTATAAATCTGGAAACATACTTCTCATTGGGTATGTCCCAACCAAACATCACTCCAGAAGGATGACTTGCCTCTATTGCCTACTTGTATCTTTGTTTTCTGCCAAAGAATTGGCCACTGGTTTCTAATTGTTCTCCACAGGCCAACACCATATGGGTTGACCTTCCTTGGTTATCCAATGATTCTCCACTCTATATCTGGACATGATAGTTTCTTTCCAAAGACTAAGTTCCTCTAAGGCATATCTCCATAACCATTTGAGGAGCAGGCTCTTATTCTGTATCTTCAAATTCCTGATACCCAAGCAATCCTTCTGTTTTCTAGCAGTGACTACCTCCCAGTTAAACAAGTGGTACTTTTTGGATTCACAGTTGCCTTGCCATAAGAAATTTTTTTTGAGTGCATCCATCTTTTTGATAACCTTTGGAGGCATGGGAAATAGTGACATCATATAGGTAAGCATGGCATCAAGTACACTATTGATTAGAGTTACTCTACCCCCAAGAGAGAGATATTGGCTCTTCCAATTAGACAGTTTTTTCTCACATTTCTCCAACATCCCATTCCAAATATTTGTATACTTGCTTTTGGCTCCCAGTGGCATGCTCAAATATATGATAGGTAAATCTCCTACCTTTCCACCCAATATGTTGGCTAGGGAGTTTATTTCTGGAAACTCATTGATTGGGAACACATAACTCTTCCCCCAGTTTATGTGTAGCGCAGATACTGCCTAACAGTATAAAGATAATTCTCAGGTGCTTCACTTGATCCTTGTTTGCATCACAAAATATTAGGGTATCATCAACATATTGGAGATGGGAGATTGATATTCTGTGGTTACTGTTAGAGTTCACCTTGAAGCCCCTGATTCTTCTATCCACTTGAGCTGTTTTCAACATGTCACTGAGTCCCTCATAGCCAAAATGAAGAGGAAAGGGGATAGGGGGTCCCCTTGTCTCAATCCTCTCTCTGATGAGAAGAAACCAGAAGGGGCACCATTGATTAGAGCAGAAAACTTTACAGTGCTGACACAAAATTTGATCCACTTCATCCACCTACTCCCAAACCCCATTCTTTCCATGGACTTCCACAAAAATTCCCAATTGAGATGGTCATATGCTTTCTCAATATCTTGTTTGCAAAGGATTCCAGGAACATTGGATATCTTTCTCACATCCACACATTCATTAGCTATCAAAATGGCATCCATGATCTGTCTCCCCCTGATAAAGACAATCTGTTGTGCATCCTAGTTTATGTATGATTTTCTTCAGCCTTTTAGTCAGTAGCTTAGAGATAATCTTGTAAAAGCTCCCTATCAAGCTTATAGGTCTAAAGTCCTTAAACTCTTTTGCTCCCATCTTCTTGGGTATCAATGCTATGAAGGTGGCATTGAAGCTTTTTTCAAAGTATCCTTGGTCAATTGTGTCGCCTTGAGTAGCAAAATTCAGAGGGATAACATCCTCGATTGATTGATCTCCTATCTCCACCGTTTCCTTTCCTTGTAATTGTAAGTTGATGGCTGCATGTTCTACCAGACTGTGTCAATCATCATAGCTGAGATTAACCATGTCCTCGACCATCGTGTGTTATTTAGTATCTCCTGTGAATGTTCTTCGATCCCCTTGTTGATTGGTGTGAGTTGTCTGTCTTCTGTAATCCTCCCTTTGTTTATCTGGGATTGAAGCGAGACAATGGCTTTTACTTCATCTTTAAAGAGATCAATTGGCCTTTTTCCTTCATCATTCCTTGTTTCAGAGTTAATAGAGACCAATTGGGCCAGTGGATCCAAGCCCAATTGTAATTCTTTCTCAACTACTCTTTTTTTTATTCTACCCGATTCACGTGCTTGGTCACGTGCTTTTTTTAAACCGGAAGTTTGTTTTGAGCACCCCATGTGCTCCTTGCTGGCACCAGCTGTAGCCCTTCTAGCAGTCTCGGTATTCCACTGTTCTTTTGTCCAATGGTCCGATCCTTTAGCCCTTTCTTCTCCCCCATAGCATCTCACTGGTGATCTTCCCAAACTTGGATGACATAACCCATGCCTTCCATTTCTAACTTAACTTCCTTCGGTATCTGCTTACTGCCTCCCTTGACAAGGATCCTTGCCCATTTCAGGTGATTACAAAGCTCTGTTTCCTCCGTTCTGATCCAACCTCCACAATAGTCTCCTACAGCTTTGAAGACCTTCTGTGACCAGAGTTGAAGAGGAAGACCCACCAACCGTATCGACGTTCCTTTATATGTATCTTGGCAGGCACTGTTCCTACCGTCGGAGAGCACCATTGCAGATTCCATAATAACTTCTTCCATGTCCATTTTCCTCTCATCACCTATTCAGCATCTATGAGGGTAGGGAATTCGAACAATAAACTGTTGTTGCCCCTTTCATAAATGTTCAGACCATGAATCTGGTTCCAATTTGTGTTAGCCCATCTTCTAACTTCCAATAGTGACAGAGTTTCAGAGCTTGCTTTTGGAAGTGTGCCATAAATGCTCCTAGATAGCTGCTCGTTTTGCAGAGGACTCCCTCCTCCTTCTATAACAATGGCACCGCCCTTCTGAAACGTTGAAGCCTTCTCAGCCTCTCTAGATATCCATTTGTTCCTTCTGACGCTATCTGCATAAAGGACCCCCTGCTCGACCAACCTTAGATGTTTCGGCTTTGGTTTTGGTACATTGTGATAAATAAACTTCTCCACCTTGTTGGCTATCTCCCACCAACCAGCATGGAAAGCACCCTCTGGAATAATTATTGTTGCTCTGTTTAGACCTCGTACATTAATGATGCTGATATTCCTACCCTTGCTATTATAATTTCTTGCACAGAAGCACTGAGAAAGATGATCCTGATATCTCCATCTTCTGACACTGCTACCTTTAACTTTTGATGCCTCCTTTAAGACCCTGCATAGCCATTCCATGATCTTCTGATTAAAGCTCGTTCTGCATAGCATGTTCCTGCCTTGTTCCACCCAATCGTACCATGTATCTGCTCACGTGTCATATCTCGTAATATCAAAGGACTTAAAACCCACAGAAAAATATATCTGATTTGCATCCATTAGAACTGACTAATCAAACTGAAAAATAGGATAGTGAAATTCCAGTGGCTAAGAAGAAGGGAACTACCCCCTCCCTCTCCTAGTAAGTAGGAGAGAGAGTTATCTGGGAAAGCGTGTTTGGGAGCATTTCAAACTATTACTTGAATTCTTTTTCAACTTGGCAATGGAGTTTGAAGAAGTAGTTAAAAGGGAGGAGACAACATGGAGGCAGAGGTCCAAAGTTTAGTAGTTGAAAAATGGAGATAAACACACTAAATACTTTTACAGAATTGCTACAACACAAGAGGAGTAACACCAAGATCCTCTGGAAGTTAATGGCAATAACACTACAGATTGTGCATAGATTAAAAAAAGCGGTCCTTAATTTTTATCAGCAACTTTATAAGAAGACTGAGAAGTGGAGACTTGATTTTTAGATACAAGGAGTTGCTAGTATTTCTAGTGAGGATCAGGAATGATTGGAGGGACAATTCGAAGAAGAAGAAATATTGGAGCAAATAAGACTTTGAGTTTCTGACAAGGCACCTGGTCCAGATAGCTTTTCTATGAGTTCTTTTCAAGTCTTTTGGGAGGTGCTGAAGGAAGACATAAAGAACACTTTACATTATATTCATTCTCAACAAGTCTTTGAGAGGAATTTCAATGCCATTTTTATGGCACTCATTCCAAAGAAAGTGTGTGTGTGTGTGGGGGGGGGGATCATAGCTTAGAGATTTCAAACCTATTAGCCTTATGACAGGAATATACCAGATAATTCCAAAGATTTCAAAGATTGAAAAGACTAACAAGTAGTTTGGTTAATAAACACCAAGTGATTTTCATTAAAGGAAGATAGATCATGGATGCTATTCTCATTGCTTGTGAGTGTGTGGATTCCAGATCGAGCAGAGAGGCCCTTGGCATCATGTGTAAACTAGATGTAGAAAAGGCATATGATCATGTAAATAGGAATTTGTTGCTGAACATTCTTGGGCAAATGGGTTTTGGGGAAAAATGAGTGAAATTGATCAGTTATTGTATCAAGATTATCAGGTTTTTAGTGCTTGTAAATGGTAAACTTGTAGGCTTCCTTCACTCGGAAAGGAGACTTAGATAGGGGGACCCTTTATTCCCTTTTTTGTTCATTCTAGCCATGGAGGGTTTCAACAATATGATGAGAGTTGCACTCCAGAATAGATGGATGACAAGTTTCAAAAAGGGAAGTAGGAGTGAGGAGAATAGGGAAATCTATCATCTGCTTTATGCCGATGAAAGTTTTTTCTGTGAGCCTGGTTTGACCAAATTAGGTGCGTTTGATTTTGATTGTTTTTTAAGCCTCCTTTGGATTGACTGTTAACTGGAGAAAGAATAGTTTATTTCCTATGAAGGAAGTGCCACGTATTAAAAAATTGGTCGACATTTTGGAGTATAAGGTAGAGGCTTTGCCAACTGTGTATCTTGGAATGCCTTTGGATTACAAACATAAAGCAATGAAATGTGATGGTATTATAGAGAAGACATAGAAGAAATTAGCAAAATGGAAGACACAATATCTAAACTCTGTCTTAGATTCACTGCCCACCAATGTGATGTCTTTGTTTCCTATTCCTACTGTTAGACCCCCAAGTTTGAACTTGACGTATGTCGGCAGTGGCGTGCCAAGGATGCACTGCCTTGGCACGACCAGTTGTGGGCTTCGGCAGCAGTGCATGTGGCTGGATGTTGTGTATGACATTCAGCTAAGGCAAGACAGACTTGAGTGTTGGCAAGGCGGCCTTGATCAGCAAGGGGCGACGGACAGGCGCACGACACTTATCGGGCGTGCGTGCAAGCGGTGGGATGACTCGGCTAGGCGATGGCATGGGCAAGAGCTAGACGGGTGCAAGACAAGCTTGTGGGCATTGTCATGGCGTGGGCAAGGCAAGGAAGGGTGAAAAATATTCTAAGTGTTGGGCGCTGGCATGCGCGCCAGCCTGACAGGTGTGCTGGCATGCGCGCTAGCATGGACGCGCACGCGCGCGGCACTAGGAGCGGTTGGCCGGTTTGAATTTCGAATTTTGAAATTGTAATTGCCTTTGGGCGCCCCTGTACTTTGGATATTGTTTGTTGGTTCCTTGTAAGCTGGCATGTGCCAGACACACGCCCCGCCTTGTAACTGCCGGTTGGTAGCTATAAATTTTGGTTGTCAGAATTTGGCTAAGGCAATGAGAGTCATTGTAAGCATTCCAAATTCAGTGAGTCCTTTTGTAAATCTGCGAGATTAATAAAGGTTGGGAATTTTCCCGTAATGGCTGTGTGTGTGCTTTTTATCTTCCATTGTGCCAAAATTAATCTAAGTCCCTTGACGGCTAGGCGAGTGTGCGAGGCTGAGTTGTGCGACTGCCGGCAGTGGTGAAAGTGAAAAAAATCACCCCTGTAACAACTGGTATCAGAGCACAGGCTGTACGTGACTTGGAGGATGGTGACCAACGCAGAACTGAGGCAAAAAGTTGCACGATTGGAGGCCCTTGTCGTTTTGACAGACGAGGATGACAATGATCTGAGTCTGGTTGATTTCAAGACCCAGTTACATGGGTTGAACACGGAACTGGCCCTGTTTCGTGAGACTGTCCGGACCCAACTGCTGGAATTTGGCAAATTTCGTGAAGATGCTGACCTGTAGATTAAGGATCTGAAGTGGGAAAACGAAAATTTGGCCACTGAAGTAGCGGTGCTGCGGCATGCTATTGTTGCTGGTGGTGGACAGACCCATGATGAACGTTCTAAGGTAAAAATTCCTGAACCTAAGCCTTTTGGTGGGGCAAGAAGTGCCAAGGAATTGGAGAATTTCCTTTGGGACATGGAGCAGTATTTCTCTACTGCCCATGTTTCTGATCATGACAAGTTGAACATCACTATCATGTATTTGACGGGTGATGCTAAACTGTGGTGGAGGACCAGAAGTGCGGATGATGAAAGTGCTGGCCGTCCCAAAATTGATACTTGGGCGAAATTGCAGAAGGAAATGAGAGACCAGTTCTTGCCTAGCAACGCATCTTGGCTTGCTAGGGACCGTTTGAAGAGATTGAGGCAAACAGGTTCGGTGAGGGATTATATCAAGGAATTTACTTCTTTGATGCTGGACATACAGAACATGTCGGATGAAGACAGGCTGCACAATTTCATTTCGGGAATGCAAGCATGGGCGCAAAATGAACTAAGGAGGCAGAATGTGAAAGACCTCCCTAGTGCTATTGCTGCTGCTGATTCGTTGGTTGATTTCCGCTCAACTCGGGCTGCTTCTGAAATTCCTACTTCTTCTAAGTCAAAGAGAAAGACTGAAAAGAGGGGGGAATGGAGGAAGGAAGGGCGGAAAGAATCTGTGGACAAAGGAAAAGCTGTGGTAAATGCTGGAAACATGAAGGCAAAGCCGAAGGATGATAACACTAAAGGCTGCTGGACGTGTGGTGGTCCGCATTTGGCCAGAAGCTGTCCCAATCGTGAACGGGTGAATGCATTGCTTGCTGGAAGTATGAAGAAGGATGCAGAAGAAGAGGAAGTCGTTGCTGCCTTGGCAAATCCATTGGGTTTGTCTTTTAATAACGTAAGTTTGATGAATGTTATTGGGGAAGCGTCAAAGTCTTCTTCTAACCCGCATGCTGCCTTGATTCATATTGAAATGAAAGTTGATGACAAGTGTATGATAGCAATGGTGGATACTGGAGCTACTCATACGTTTGTTGATGTCAAAGTTGCTGCCAAGCATGGGCTGAAGCTGAAGAAGTGCCCATTGTATGTCCAAACTGTTAACGCCAAAGCACAAGCTATTGTGGGAATGACATATGATGTTTTCATGATCATTGGAGAGTGGACTGGAAAACATAATTTGATGGTGACGCCGCTGGGAGACTTTGAAATAATACTTGGAGTTGATTTCTTGAAGAAGTACCGGTTCGTTCCATTCCCTCATTTGGATGGGCTGATGCTAATGGACGAGAAGAAACCGAGTTTTATCAAGGCTATTCATCCTTATGGAGAAGCTGAGAAAGTGAAGAAGTACAAGACACCTATTATTTCTGCTATTAGTGTCGAGAAGGGATTGAAGAAAGGAGATCAAACCTTTCTTACTGCCATGGTTGAAGTCAAACTAGATGTGAAGATTGAGGTGCCCGATTCTGTGGCAGAATTGTTGAAAGAGTATGCTGATGTGATGCCCCCTGAATTGCCCAAGATGCTGCCACCAAGAAGAGATATTGATCATAAGATTGAGTTGCTGCCAGGATCAGTTGTCCCTGCCCAGGCTCCTTATCGGATGGCTCCTAAAGAGTTGGCTGAATTGCGCAAACAATTGAATGAGCTGTTGGATGCCGGACTGATTCAGCCTTCAAAGGCTCCGTATGGTGCTCCTGTTTTGTTTCAAAAGAAGCAGGATGGATCCTTGAGGATGTGCGTGGACTATAGGGCATTGAACAAAGTGACTGTGAAGAACAAATATCCGGTACCGTTGGTGCAAGACTTGATGGACAGGCTGAGCAAGGCATGCTGGTTTACTAAGCTAGATCTTAGGTCTGGTTATTGGCAGGTTAGAATAGCAGAGGGTGATGAGCCTAAAACTACTTGTGTAACTAGGTATGACTCATATGAGTTCCTTGTAATGCCGTTTGGGCTAACTAATGCCCCAACCACTTTCTGCAATTTAATGAATGACGTGTTGTTTGAGTATCTTGATGAGTTTGTTGTTGTTTACTTAGATGACATTGTTATTATAGTTGCTCCCTTGATGAACACTTGATACATTTGAGCAAAGTGCTGTCTCATTTGAGGGAGTATAAACTGTATGTGAAGATGGAAAAATGTGAATTTGCTCAAAAAGAAATCAAGTTCCTTGGGCACTTGGTGAGTCAGAATCAAGTGCGTATGGACCCAAAGAAGGTGCAGGCAATCGTGGATTGGCAGGCACCCAGTGGCGTAAAAGAGTTGCGGTCATTTTTAGGGCTGGCTAATTATTACCGCAAGTTCATTGCTGGCTATTCTAAGAAGGCAGCCGCCTTAACAGATTTGCTGAAGAAGAATGTTAAGTGGGCATGGTCCAATAAGTATGAAGTTGCATTCCAACTGTTGAAGGAGGCAATAGCATCGGAGCCTATCCTAAAGCTGCCTGATTTTGAGTTGCCATTTCAAGTGCATACAGATGCGTCCGACAAGGCTGTTGGAGGTGTTCTTGTGTAGGAAGGCCATCCAGTGGCCTATGAAAGCAGGAAATTGAATGATGCTGAGCAGAGGTATTCGACTCATGAGAAGGAAATGATTGTTGTTGTACATTGCTTGCAGACATGGAGGGTGTATTTGCTGGGTACACGTTTTGTGGTGCGGACTGACAATGTGGCTAATACATTTTTCAAGACTCAATGCAAGCTAAGTCCAAAGCAAGCACGTTGGCAAGAATTCTTGGCAGAATATGATTTCGTGTGGGAACATAAGCCGGGAAAGCACAACCAAGTTGCTGACGCCTTGAGCCGAAAAGAGGTACTTGCTGCTATGTATTCAATTTCCAGACTTGAAACTGATTTTCTTGATAAGATTAGAATATGTGCTGCTAATGACTCATTGTATGTGAAATGGATGAGTCAAGTAAAAGAAGGGATAGTTAGGAGGTACTGGATCAAGGACGATCTCCTTTATTTCAAAGGGGGGAGGATCGTCGTACCTCAAGGTGGTGGGCTACGCAGAGACTTGATGAAGGATGCGCATGACAACTACATGGGCTGGTCATCCGGGTGTGGAACAGATGTTACCCTTGTTGTCCCGTGTTTACTACTGGCCAAAGATGGAAGATGATATTGAAGCTTATGTGAAAACTTGTCTAGTGTACCAATTAGACAAGTCTGAGCGCAAGAAGGAGGCAGGTTTGTTGCAGCCTCTTCCGATTCCTGAAAGGCCATGGATGTCTGTTTCTATGGACTTTATTACTGGGTTCCCAAAGATTGACGTTAAGGCATCTATAATGGTTGTTGTTGACAGATTTTCGAAATACTCTTATCTTTATTGCTGCTCCAGTTGTTTGTTCGTCAGAAATTGCTGCTGATTTATTTTATAGACGTGTGGTTAAACTGTTTGGTGTGCCAACTGATATTGTGAGTGATCGGGATGCTAGATTTACAGGTCGGTTTTGGACAGCTTTGTTCAATATGATGGGGACTGATCTGAAATTTTCGACAGCAAATCATCCTCAAACAGATGGCCAGACAGAAAGAATTAATCACTTGTTGGAGGAATATCTTAGACATTTCGTGACAGCAAGCCAGCGGAATTGGGTAGACTTGTTGGATACAGCGCAGTTTTGCTACAATCTGCACAAGTCTTCAACAACTGAGATGAGTCCCTTCGAATTAGTCTTGGGCAGACAGCCCTTGACACTGCTAGATGTCGCAAAGCAGAAGCATCAAGGGAAATGCCCGGCTGCGTACCGTTATGCAAGGGATAAGCATGAGATGCTTGCAGAAGCACAAGACAGTTTGCGCAAGGCCCAAAGTCGCATGAAGAAATATGCCGATCAACATAGACGCCCGTTGGAATTTAAGGTGGGTGACAAGGTGCTGCTCAAACTCACACCGCAGATTTGGAAACAAATTGTGAGTAAACAGAGGCATAGGGGATTGATTCCCAAATATGATGGCCCATTCGAGGTGGTGCAGAAGATAGGCGAAGTTGCTTACAAACTGAAGTTGCCGGAAAGGTTAAAAATTCATCCTACTTTTCATGTTAGTTTTCTAAAGCCTTATTTTGAAGATGATGCAGATCCGAACAGGCACAAAGCAAAGAGGGCTCCTCCTGTGGTGCACACACAATTTGAAGGGGAGATTGAACAGGTGCTGGATCATCGGGTGCTGGGCATGAGTAAGAAAACAGGCGGACAAAATTCTTGATACAGTGGAAAGGCAAGTCCGTGGCAGACACGACTTGGGAGAAGAGTTCAAAACTATGGCAGTTCGAGAAGCAACTGGAGGATTATCTTAAGATAGCCTCGATGAGGACGTCGAGTTCAACTAGTGGGGGTGGTTTGTTAGACCCCCAAGTTCGAACTTGACGTATGTCGGCAGTGGGGTGCCAAGGATGCACTGCCTTGGCACGGCCAGTTGTGGGCTTCGGCAGCAATGCATGTGGTTGGATGTTGTGTATAGCATTCAGCTAAGGCAAGGCAGACTTGAGTGTTGTCAAGGCGGCCTTGATCAGCAAGGGGCGACGGACAGGCGCACGGCTCCTATCGGGCGTGCGTGCAAGCGGTGGGATGACTCGGCTAGGTGATGGCATGGGCAAGAGCTAGACGGGTGCAAGGCAAGCTTGTGGGCATTGTCATGGCGTGGGCAAGGCAAGGAAGGCTGAAAAATATTCTAAGTGTTGGGCGCTGGGCGCTGGCATGCGCGCCAGCCTGACAGGTGTGCTGGCATGCGCGCTAGCATGGACGCGCACGCGCGCGGCACTAGGAGCGGTTGGCCGGTTTGAATTTCGAATTTTGAAATTGTAACTGCCTTTGGGCGCCCCTGTACTTTGGATATTGTTTGTTGGTTCCTTGTAAGCTGGCATGTGCCAGACACACGCCCCCCCTTGTAACTGCCGGTTGGCAGCTATAAATTTTGGTTGTCAGAATTTGGCTAAGGCAATGAGAGTCATTGTAAGCCTTCCAAATTCAGTGAGTCCTTTTGTAAATCTGCGAGATTAATAAAGGTTGAGAATTTTCCCATAATGGCTGTGTGTGTGCTTTTTATGTTCCGTTATGCCTAAAATTAATCTAAGTCCCTTGACGGCTAGGCGAGTGTGCGAGGCTGAGTTGTGCTAAGTAGTGCGACTGCCGGCAGTGGTGAAAGTGAAAAAAATCACCCCTGTAACACCTACCAAGGTGATTAAGAGGCTAGGATAAGCTAAGAAGAGAATTTTTGTGGCAAGGTAATAAAGAAGGCAAGGGTTATAATTCGGTTAGATGAAAAGTAGTTCAATAAAGAAAGAAACAGGGGGTATGGGCACTAGAAACCCGATGATACACAACAATAGCCTCTCGATGAAGTGGCTATGGAGGTTTAATGAGGAAGAACATTCAATATCCACGCATCCACTACACTCTAACTATGATCAGCACAAACCTTGGTGCACATATGAGGTCAATAGTACATATGGTGTGGGAGTTTGTAAAACTATCAGAGCTTTGTGGAATAAGCTTGAAAGAAGACATGTCTTAGAGTGAGCAATGGTTCTAAGATACTGTTCTGGAGTGATGTTTGGTTAGATCTGACTTCCCGGAAGGAGGCCTTCCCTGGTTTATTCTCCATATGGTCAAATCAGAATACTATAATTTGATGAATGTTGGACTCTTCAATGGTGGAATCTCCTGGCCGAGGCACATTTGGTGCCTGGATANCATATGGTCAAATCAGAATACTATAATTTGATGAATGTTGGACTCTTCAATGGTGGAATCTCCTTTTTAGGTGATATTTGAATGATTGGGAGGTGGGAAGAGTGGCAAAGCTTCTGAAGTACATTGAAAATTTCACAGGTACAAGTACTGGGCCTGATACTCTCAGATGGAGACACAACACTGATGGAGTCTTCTCTGTCAGTAGGCTGTACAAGAGAGATAACAGGGCTAATATTGTAGGGAGGTTAGATTTATGGAAGAATGTCTGGATAGTATAGCATCAACCAAAGTGAAATGCTTTACTTGGTTGGTTTCAAGAAGCACATGTGTAACTTTAGAGGTGCTTCAGAGAAAAGGTCTAACTGAACAACAGATGCTTCTTATGTATGGAGGCAAGAGAAACAAATAGCTATCTTTTTCTCCATTGCAGATTTACAACACAAATCTGGGCAAAGTTCTTAAGCCTCACAGAAGTTAAATGGACAACGCCTGAACGTATTGCTGACTTGTTGAGCTGTTGGATTAGAAGAGGGGGAAGCAAGAGCCAGAAGAAATGGACGGTAATCCCTTCGTGTATTTGGTGGATAGTTAGGAAAGAGAAATGAGAGTTGTTTTGAAGATACATCTAATTCCATTTAGAAATTGAAATGCAATTACATTGTATCTTTTTATTTTTGGTGTAAAGAAGAATGTACAGTGGAAGTTGATGATATTGTAGAATATTAGGAGCTTTATAATTCTATTTCTTTTTATCTGTTTATATTTTTTGTTCTTTTTGGAGGTCTTTAACATACCCTTAATGCTGAGAAATACAACAGTACCAGTTTCTAAACAAAAAAATGACTTGGAGGTTATTAGAGTGACTGAATTCTTCAAATTGCTGGAAAACTTCGAAGGTACTGTTGAACAAGAGGACATAGTACATACAAGTGTGGGAAAAGATAGTAGAAGAGTGTCCGCATATATTGCCTTACACTAGGCCTTGGCACTGAAAGCATATTTGGAAGGTGAAAATTCCATTTAAAGTGGCTTGTTTCTGTTGTCTTGTGGTAAAAGAGGTTGTGCTGACACTTGTGCTCTAGATGTTCTTGTGTGAACAAGAGATTGAAACAAATCGTCAGTCGTCACTTGTTTCTACACTGCACAATAACCAGCAATCTTTGGTTTTTGTTCATGAGTATGAAAGGATTGAATTGGACGGTTCCCAAGACAACTGCAGAAATATAGCATGCTGGAATGATTTAGGTATCCTTGTGAGGCAGAAGAAATGGTGGAGCATTGTCCCCGCGTGTATCTGGTGGACAATATGGAAGGGAAGGAATTCAAGATGCTTTGAAGATAGTTCAAATCTTGAACAACATATCAAAGATGAATTGTATATTTTTGTTTCCCTTTTGGTGTAAAGAGGCCCCGGAGAGGATGCAGAATCTATAGTGGGCATCATTGGGTCCTAGTAATTACCACAAGAGTTGGTTTTTTTAAAACTAAAAAAAAAAAAGAGACTTGGTTTTTGTTCTTTTTTGCTGTCTTGTAATTATGTTTTACTCTTTAGCACAACCTCTGTGCTAATGGTTACTTTATCTCATTTATAAAATTTGTTACCTTCTTAAAAAAAAAAAAGAAGTGAAAATGTGGGTCTACAGTGTTTGTGTTAAAAAAATTATAAAAAATTATTTGCAATTGAATAACAAGTGCCACCTTGATGTCAAATGAGCTTGACTGCTCAAAACATATGATGTTGGGGTTGTTCGCTTGGTTAACATTGATATTGAGCACCTGTTATTTGCGGAAACCTTACTTTTGTCCTTTTATTTTCCCGAATAGATAAATAATTTCATTATAAGAGCATCAGCAAGGATGTAATCTGTATACCTTGCAGTAAATGAAGATTAGAAACAGACATTCGCAGCCCATACTTAATCAACATAAACTTGTTATGGACCCTCTCTAAATTAGTGAACAGATGATCTTACCATTCATTGTTACTGCCCAGCGTTTGTTATCTTAAATTATACTGCAACCATAGTACCTAAACTCCTTTCCTGCTTCATTAGCTTTTCTTATTCTTGCTCATTCAAATTTTCATCTATCTTCTTGACAACCACTTTCAACCTGCATCATTTATCTTTGCATCCTTTCCTCTTATACACTTATTGAGCATTACCATAAATTTCATATAATTTCTAATTTGTTGCATGAGATGCCCAAAAGTTCTCGAAAACTTAAAATTTTATTGCATTTCAAACTATGCAGAGACTGCTGGCATCAATGTGCATGATTTCTTAGTTCAATAATTGTCCAGCCTTGTGACTAAGAAGTTCTACTTGCTATGTTTATATAGCTACTTTGCAGATTATTCCACATAAGTCATCTGAATCTGTACAATGTGATGGGAGGGCAATGGAGCATGTGAAGGGCAATGGGAGACAGCATATGGCGGAAGAAACTTCGACTTCTCAAGGGGAAGAAAATGTTAAAGGTAGCAACAACATAAGCTTCAGGGCAAAAGGCCCTCCTGAGCAGCCCAGAGCAGAAGTAGTTCCTTCAGAATTTCCAACTATAAGGCCAGGTCTTGCTGCAGATCTGAAATTTGGAGGATCTGGTTCCTATCCGAATCTACCATGGGTTTCAACAACTGGTCCTGGTCCAAATGGTAGAACAATATCTGGTGTTACTTATAGATACAGTCCCACTCAAATCAGGATTGTTTGTGCTTGTCATGGGTCTCACATGTCACCTGAAGAGTTTGTGCGGCATGCTAGCGAAGAGCAAACTAGTCAAGAAGGTGGTGCTGGTGTTTCATCGTTTCCAAGTAGCAATCCTGCTACCTCTGCGCAAAGCTGATTTTGGATATAAAATCCTATGCTGAAGAATGAAGTAATCTTTCATTGTGTCTCCAAATAAACGTAGGAAGCAGAAGCATCTTTATAGTTCAAATGAATGAGTGTGCATATTTCTTAATGCATTTGCACATATCCCATTAAGTTGTATTAGTCTAGCCTCTGAAATTGATATGCTAGCCAAATATTTTTAATAAATAAGGTATGACTTTTTCCTTATCAAGCATATCATAAGCACTCTGTTGGGGCTTTCCATTTCATTGCACTGGAAGGCCTATTGAAAAGGGAAGTCCCTATTGTTATTGCTCCAGTCATTATGGTGCAAGTGTCACCAAGGTGCGCGTAGGTATGGGATTTTCTGACAGTTAACCACATCGAGCATCTCTTTCATGACTAAAGTCACTAGTCAGCTACCAGAGGCCATCGTCATCAACCTTTGAGCTATCTTTAATTTGGGAGATCCGTAGTTCTGGTTCTTAGCCCTGACCTTGTGTAAAGAGTCTTTGCATTGTTGCCTTCTTCAGCTTAGTCTTTTCATTGCATTTGCCTAAGAGGGTGTTTGAATTGGCTTAAAAGTTGGTTCAATAAGTTTTTAAGCATTTTTTAACCTTTGAGTGTTTTGATAAAATAAAAAAGTGCTTAAAATAAGCTCAAAATTGCTTTAAAAAAGTTAAAAGCCAAAGTTGGCATTCCCCAACTTTTTACTCTTGGCTTAAAAGTCATTTTAGTTTGTTCAAGAACTTTACCCCATTATCTTTTTATATTTTTTCTAATTTCAATACTATACTTACTACCATAGAACTCTAAAAGTGTCTCTCTTCTCCTATTTTCATTAAGGATANGTTATTTTGACCTTAAAAAGTGCTTAAAAGCACTTGTGTACTAAATACATCAGTAACTTTTTTTCAGTTTCAACATTTTTATTCAAACACATAACTACTTATTTATAAAATGAGTTTAAACACTTAAAAAGTACTTTAAGCATTTATTTTAAAAGTTATTTTTTAAAGCTAATCCAAATGGACTCTAAGTCTTGGTGAGCAGAGTTTGGGAGATTGCAGATATCCAATAAAATAGTCGTCATCAGTTGTTTCGGACGCTACCCTTATTTATAAAAGGAAATAGAAAAGAAACTTTAGGCTATTGATTGACTAGACGCTAATTGCACGGGCCCAATATTTTGTCGATATGTATTAATGTAGAATTATTTTGGGATGTAATTTTAG
The DNA here is from genome assembly GCA_018107945.1 of Datura stramonium. Classification (NCBI taxonomy): domain Eukaryota; kingdom Viridiplantae; phylum Streptophyta; class Magnoliopsida; order Solanales; family Solanaceae; genus Datura; species Datura stramonium. The sequence goes on from JACEIK010002883.1 coordinate 24,124, forward strand.
AAGTTACATAGAAGGTAGTAAAAATATATATATTATTATACGTAATGACGAGAAATAGCGGGAGTTATGCGTATAGCACTTTTGTATTTCTGAGCTAAAGTTCTTGCATAAACAAATTAAAATAAAATATGCAACTGTTCCAGTTGCATTTTAAAACGAGTCCATGAATATTATTTATAATCTGTTTGGTCAAACTTTTAAAATAAGCTTATTCTGAAAACTATTTTTTTCAAAAATACTTATAAAAGAAGTACTTTATGTGAGAAACAGTTTATGTTTGAT
>JACEIK010002883.1:40745-69250 GCA_018107945.1 Datura stramonium
TAACTTTCAACTTAGGGGCTTCCCACTTATATAATAATATGATATACACATAGTATGCGCCAAGGTGCTGTTGCCCCTATTGTGGATAATATTAATTATAATATACGCCAAGGCGCTATGGTTAGTGTGTGTTATAGTGTGAGTTAAGGCATGTGTTTTGTTCTAAAAAGAATAAAGAAGGTAGAAGCTTAATGAGTCTTACAGATTTCAGTTTTCGAGTTTTATATTGTCTGCTCTCATTTAGTGTTTGCGTCTTACTCAAATAATATTTCTGCCTTACATACCAGTACCTTCTTTCATACTAATGTCCCTATTTCCTAGAGGGCGTTGCATTCTTTCCTGCAAGTCCAGACCAAGACCCAAATAGACCTCATCAATAGGAGCTGTAGTGTTTAGCCACTTCGGTAAGATCCATTCTTCCTGGAATTGATGAGTCAGAGATCTAGCTTACATTTTGAGTATGTTTATAGTAGATGAGTAGGTCGGGGCCCTATCATGACTATATGATATCTAGATACTCTTAGAGGCTTGAAGACAAATGTTATGAGTTGTACAGTTTATAGCCTTATCGGCTAGTTGGTTATTAGCTAAGATACTCCGTGGCTTTGTTAGCCTTGTATATATGTTTTTGGGATTATCATCTATTTAGAAAGTATGTTTCATATCCTGTCAATTCCATTTATTTTATTCTATAGCAATGTTATCTTAGCGGCCTTGTCGCCCCAACTTCTACCCAAATTTTATAAGTGTTAGTGGCTAGCTTGGTCAAGTAAGACACCGGGTGCCTGTCACACCTCCCTAGGTTTGGGGTGTGACAAATTGTTAGCAGAGTACGTCGAGTCCTAGGAAGTCTATAAGCCGTGTTTAGTAGAATCTTTCTTGTGAGTGTGTTGTGCACTACACTTATAATCAGGAGGCTATAGGACATTTGAGAGGGTTACCTTTTTTTTTTCTTATCTCTTAGAGTCGTGAAAATAGAGATGAGTCATAAGAATCCAAGTCTAACTTGTGCTTTATAATATTGTTACAACAATGCCCTTGACTAGGATTGAATATCACTAGAAGACGAGCTAATGCGGACAGGGGAAAATGCACTAGTTGTGCCCCACCTAGCTAGGGAATTGGGCATGAAGACTAGGGTGAATCATCAACATCATTGGCACGTCTTGTGGTGCAAAATAAAGAGGAATAAAGAAGGCATCCTGTGACCCCTATTCCTCATATTCCACTTGCTCCTAAAGGAGCAGTTATAGGGGACCCAACACCCCCAGTTCCCTAACTTGGCCCAATAGTTATGTGTATGGAAAAGGTGATTCAATTGTTGACACATGCAGTAGTATTAAAATAACAACATATAGCTGGATCTTTTGATAACTCCAAGAGTTTGAAAACTTGTCAACCTAAATCCTCCTATATTCATGAGTTCTAATCCAAAATAGGACCCTAAGAAGTTTATTGATTAGCTTAATAGGATACTTATATTCATGCATACTTTAGTAACAAAAGCAGTAGAATTTACATCTTTTCAATTACGAGATGTGGCTATTTTGTGGTATGAGGCTTGGGAAAACTCCAGGGGATCTGATTTACCTCCAGTTAAATAGGGGGAATTTTCAGTATCTTCTCTAAATCACTATCTTCCACAAAAAGATAGACAAGGTAGAGTTGATAAGTTCTTTTAGACAGGGCAGCATGACTGCTTGAGAATACCATCTCAAGTTTGACTTTTTAACCAGATATACTCCTTATATTGTGGATATAATGCAATCCAGAGTCAATAACTTTGTAAATGGTTTGGGGACAAATTTGATTGTGAATGGTGATATCACACTTTCATGGTTCTACCCTCGGCAAGGTACGAACACCCTTCCAACTAGGGTTACAAGTCGGGCTTCATGTATGCTCATATGGGATGTCGGTTAAAAGAATCTCTCACTGTTCCTCATGATTTATGCATGTTTATGATTATGTATACTGGCTTAAGTCATGTTAAATAAAGCTTTTCTCTTATGATTATGATTGTGTTATGAATATTTTGAAAACCTTGAGCCTTATGTTATGTTATGATATTTATGTCAGGAGCATGTTGTCCTACTCTTATGATCATTTATGAGTTTTATGTATTTTAAATATCCGTTTTACTTACCTTGCATACTCAGTATATTCCAAGTACTGACCACATACTTTCTATGCTGTATCGTTTCATGATACAGGACCCGGCTCTCAGGCTCACCTTCCTCAGTAGTGTTCCAGAGATTGCTATCAGTGTACTTGGTGAGTCCTCATATTTCGAGGGCCATATTCTTAGACTCCATGCTTTTCCTTTAGTTTCTGTTTTGCTGGGTTAGTTGGGGAATTATCCGATCAACCCGTTTTTCATGATTAGAGGCTTTTCAGACTACCAGTTATATTCAACCATCGTGTATGGATTATGTATTGTCTTTTCTCCATAATTATGACATGTTTACATTTTCATAAGTTAGGTCTTCCACTTATGTAATGGTATTAGATGTATTCTCATGCCATGGGTTGACTTGGGGTCCCTCGGGGCTCCTTGTCCCGTGTCTACGATCCGGGTGTACGTTCGGGTCGTGACAAACTTGGTATCAGAGCCATAGGTTTGAAGTGTCCTAGGGAGTCTGAAAGCCACGTTAAGTAGAGTCTTTTTCATGGGGGTGAAGCGCGCCACGCCACACCTATGACAAAGAGGCTACTAGACGTTTAGGAAATGTTCCCTTCTTTCATGATCTATGTCGTGCGATGAAAGTACTCTACCCTTCTAATTTGTGCTATTCGCATTTGCAGAATCATGCCTCCACATAGAGTGAACGCCAGGAGAAATGATAACGGTGATGATCATGAGGGTTCCAATGGTGAGGAGCATTAGTCAGCCCCACCCATTCGCGAGGAGCACACACTAGAGCCAGCTGCCCACACTGAGTTTAGGTTGGCGATTCAGATGCTGGCATAGGCCATGATGGCCTAGGTTCAAAATCAGAAAGTGGCGCATTACCCTCAGAATGGGAATGCGGCGGCAACCAAGGTAAGGGATTTCTTGAGGATGAGCCGTCCTGAGTTCACGGGGTCGAAGTTGGACGAGGACCCCCACGATTTTATTGAGGAGATTCTGAAGATCACCAATGTTATGGGGGTGAACAATGGAGAGTGTGTTGACTTGACCTCCTATCAGCTAAAGGGTGTAGCTCATATATGGTTTAAGAAATGGAGGGATGCTAGGGAAGTGGGAGCAGGCACGATCGGTTGGGAGGAGTTTCACACAACATTTATGGATCGGTTCTTCCCTTGAGAGATGAGGAGCTCAAGGCAGCCAAGTTCGTTAATTTGAAGCAGGCTAACATGTCCGTGCAAGAGTATGCATCGAAGTTCACCTGATTATCCAAGTATGCTCCAGAGTTGGTGGCGGACCAGAGGGCTCGGGTGAGCCGCTTTGTGCATGGGGTGGCGAATTACTTGGACAAGGATTGCTGGATCGCCATGCTTCATCAGGACATTGATTTTTCCCGTATTGTATTGCATGCACAATAGATGGAGTCGGTCTACCGGAGGCATAGGGAGTCTAAGAGGGTCAGGACCAACAGCTATGAGGTTTCTCAAGTCAGGTCAGGGGGTGGGCAACGTCAGTAGTCCTGGCATAGGTCTATCGCTCTAGATCCATCATCGACTAGCATGCCATCTAGGTTCAGAGGAAATCAGAGGAGCAGGGATTCAGGCTCGAGGGATTAGGGTAGCATGTAGGTGGAGCGAACTTTTCTAGCTTGTGCGAAGTGCGACAAGAATCATCCCAGGAGGTGCTTAGTTGGCTTAGATGCGTGTTTTAGGTGTGGCCAACCCAGGCACAGACTTAGGAATTTCCCCTCAGCCAGATCAGGGGTTGGTGGGACCCGTGTGATAGCAGCCAGTTCTACCGCTCCGGCAGCACGACCCCTTTAGTAGGGTGCCTCTACTAGCTCGGCAGGCGGTCAACGCCGAGTTACTTCGGAAGCAAAAAAGTAAAGTCAAATTTCTCTGGGGTATAATCTCAATTACAATAAAATGCAATCGGTTAAAGTATGACTTGGCGATCAGAAAACAGGTTTTATGCTTTAGTACCCCGCCAGGAGCAGGATGCTTCGCCAGATGTGGTCACTGGTATGTTGCAAGTCTTCCATATTGATGCTTATTCCTTGTTAGATCTAGGAGCTACTTTGTCTTTTGTGACCCCTTATATTGCTAGTAGCTTTTGGTTTAGCCCTGAAATTCTGTCAGAATCGTTCTCGGTTTCCACCCTAGTTGGTGAATCAGTTGTAGCTAGGGGGGTGTATAGAAGTTGCCCCATCACGGTGTTGCATAAGGTTACCTCCGCAGACTTAGTATAGTTAGCTATGACTGACTTTGACCTCATTCTGGGCATGGATTGGTTGTTTGTATGTTATGCTTCGATTAATTATAGAATCGGTCAGTAGAATTCAGGTTTCCGGGTGAGCTAGTCTTGGAGTGGAAGGGTAAGTTAGCTGTACTAGCCAGTCGGTTTATTTCATATCTTAAGGCCAAGAAAATGATTTCTAAGGGCTGTATATATCACCTAGTTAGGGTTAATGATGTTGAGTTCGAGACCCCGACTATCCAGTCAGTTTCGGTGGTGTGTGAGTATCCGGAGGTTTTTCCCGATGATTTGCCAAGTGTTCCTCCAAAGAGGAACATTGATTTCGACATTGATCTCTTACCCGATACGTAGCCCATCTCTACTCCTCCCTACAGGAAGGCTCAGTCCAAGCTAAAGGAGTTGAAGGAATTGTTGGATAAGGGTTTTATTAGGCCGAGTAAGTCTCCATGGGGTGCCCCAGTGTTATTTGTCCGGAAGAAGGATGGTTCGCTTCAGATGTGCATTGACTATCGACAGGTAAATAGGGTCACCGTTAAGAATAGGTATTCGTTACCTAGGATTGATGATTTATTCAACCAACTTCTGGGTGCCAAGTGTTTCTCCAAGATTGATCTCAGATTCGGGTATCACCAGCTCAGGGTTCGGGAGAGTGACATCCCAAAAACTGCTTTCAAGACTTGGTATGGTCATTAAGAATTTGTTGTTATGTCTTTTGGACTAACCAATGCCCCTGCAGCTTTCATGGACTTGATGAACAGGGCATTCAAGAAATATCTATACATGTTCATGATTGTGTTCATCGATGATATCCTTATATACTCTCAGAGCGAGGAGGAATATGCCGCTCACTTGAGAGTAGTGCTTCAAACCCTCAGGGATCGTCAGTTTTATGCAAAGTTTAGCAAGTGTGAATTTTGTTTGGACTCCGTGGAATTCCTAGGCAATGTGGTATCGAGTGAGGGCATAAGGGTAGATTCTAAGAAGATCGAAGCAGTAAAGAATTGTCCTAGATCGGTGAATCCTTCAGAAATTCGGAGTTTCTTGGGCCTGGCAGGCTACTACCGGAGATTCGTAGAGGATTTCTCCTCAATTGTGTTTCTCCTCAATTGCAACACCATTGACCAGGTTGACCCAGAAAAAGATAAGGTTCCAATGGTCGGAGGCTTGTGAGAAAAGCTTCCAAGAGTTGAAGACTCGACTCACTTAAGCACCAGTGTTGACCCTACCCAAGGGTACCGATGGTTTTTTAGTTTATTGTGATGCTTCCAGAATCATACTTGGGTGTGTATTGATGCAGCTTGGGAAAGTGATAGCGTATGCCTCAAGACAGTTGAAAATCCATGAGAAGAATTACCCAACCCATGATCTTGAGTTGGCCGCGATGGTGTTCCTTTTGAAGATATGGCGGCATTACTTGTATAGGATCCACGTGGATGTGTTTATGAACCATAAGAGCTTGCAGTACGTGTTCACGCAGAAAGATCTCAATCTTCGAAAAAGGAGGTGGTTGGAGCTACTTAAGGACTATGATATGGGTCTTTACCACCCGGGTAAGGCTAATGTGGCGGAGGATGCACTTAGTAGGATCTCTATGGAGAGTGTGTCCCACATGGATGAGGGAAAGAAGGAGTTGGTGAAAGATTTCCATCGACTAGCAAGGTTGGGAGTTAGGTCGGTAGACTCGACGAATGGCGGAATTGTTGTGCAAAATGGATCAGAATCTTCCTTGGTGGTGGATGTGAAAACTAGGCAAGATGAGGATCTGATGTTGGTAAAGCTGAAGGAAGCCATTTGGAGTCGAAAGGTGGAGATTTTCTCCCAAGGGGGAGATGGGGTGCTACGGTACCAGGGTCGTTTGTGTATTCTAGACGTAGGTAATTTGAGGGGCCGGATATTGCTTGAGGCACATGGCTTCAGGTATTCCATTCATCCGGGTGCCACCAAGATGTATCATGACTTGCAGGAAATATATTGGTGGAACAACATGAAGAAGGATATTGTAGAATTTGTATCCAAGTGCCCGAACTGTTAGCAAGTGAAGGTCGAGCATCAAAGGCCAGGAGGCGTACTTCAGGATATTAGCATTCCCACTTGGAAGTGAGAAGAGATTAATATGGATTTCATTACAGGCCTACCTCATACTCGCCGACACTACGATTCTATTTGGGCAGTGGTAGACAAGTTGATGAAGACTGCAAATTTTCTGCCGGTCAAAACCACAGATTCAGCGGATGATTATGCCAAATTGTGTATTTGGGAGTTGGTTTGACTTCATGGAGTGCCCTTGTCTATTATTTCAGACCGAGGTACTCATTTTACCTTTCAGTTTTGGCGGTCTTTTCAGAAAGGGCTTGGGACTCAAGTTAAGCTCAGCACAACCTTTCATCCGCAAACGGATGGCCAAGCCGAACGAACAATCCAGACTCTCGAGGATATGTTGAGAGCATGTGTGATGGATTTCAAAGGTATCTGGGATAATCATTTGTCCTTGATCGAGTTTGCTTATAATAACAACTATCACTCTAGTATCTAGATGGCATTGTCCGAGGCTCTTTACGGGCGGAGGTGTAGATCGCCCATCGGATGATTTGATGTTGGTGAGGCAGCTATGATAGGACCTGATTCGGTTCATGAGGCCATGGTGAAAGTTCAGATGATAAGGGATAGGCTGAAAATCGCTCAGAGTCGTCAAAAGTCATATGCAGATGGGAGAAGAAGAGATTTGGAGTTTGAGGTAGACGATTGGGTATTTCTAAAGGTATCCCCCATGAAAGGAGTCATGCGGTTCGTAAAGAAAGAAAAACTCAGTCCCCGCTATATTGGTCCCTACCGGATTATAAGAAGAATTTGTAGGGTAGCGTACGAGTTGGACCTGCCCTCAGAGTTATCTTTTGTGCATCCCGTGTTTCATGTGTCTCTTTTGAAGAAATGCTTGGGGGATCCAGCTCTAGTATTCCTGGTGGACAACGTCAGTGTAAAGGATAGCCTCATCTATGAAGAAGTTCCTATGGAAATATTAGACCGTCAAGTTCGAAGACTAAGGAACAAAGAAGTAGCTTCAGTTAAAGTACTGTGGAGAAATCAGCATGTTGAAGGAGCTACATGGGAAGCCGAAGAGATATGATGGCTAGATACCCGTAATTATTCCCTACCGGCTCAGTTTTAGTTTGAGGTATCCGTTTTCCCCCTAATTCTCTAATCAGTTTCCATGTTTAGTTCATGTGCGCAAGTTTGATTTATGTTATGATGGATGTATGTGATGTCTGAATTCAGTACAACTATGTATTTATTTTCGGGGGTAGTCATTCTGTTAGTTTTTGGTTTAAATGATCAGTGTTTGGATATGATGAATGTTTGATTCTGAGTTTCTATGTGTTTCTAACATTTGAGGATGAATTTTCCCAAGGGGGAGATATTATTATACCCCAGAAATCCAAGGATCAGACCCGGGAGTTAAAACGGTGAAAAACTAAAATTTCGCACCAGGTCACAAGACGAGCCGTGAGGAGGCCCGTGAGGAGTGACCACGAGTCATGAGGTTACACGTGGTCCATCAGGGTTGGCAGGATTTGAAGAGGAGACCACAGGTATGACCACTAGTCGTGGCTAGGCCTCACGACTCGTGAAGTCACTCGTGTCCTCGACTGGATGCTGGGCTAGGATTTTTGGACAGTGTTGACCACGAGTCGTGGTAACCCACCACGATTCGTGGTGTCCAAGGGTGAATTTTGGTAGTGTACCTCATGACTCAGGCCATGAGTCGTGGCTCCTCATGACAAGTTGTTGGGTCCCTCATTGGGACCCCATGACAATTATTTTCTACGAATTAGTAAGGGTTTTTTTCGTAAATTTCTAAGATCCTAAGGACTAAACTATGATGTTTTGGGTTATGAGTAGGGAAGTTTAAAGGGGTTAGGTTCAGTTTTCACTTCATTCGTTCATGCATGCAAGATAGGGTAATTGGGAGAGTGATTCAAGCTTGGAACGCATCAATTCATTGCAATTTCTTCTTGGGTTATCAAGAGAGGTTAAGTACTAGTTATTCCCAGGTATGTGGGGTTCTCAATGGGTGATTTATTCCACACCCATTCCCCTCCTCTATGATTTTTACAAAGTTTTATTAAAAACTCATGGGGTTTTTTAATTGATTTATATAGAACCGAATGATTTAACGATAGGTTTTGTGATTTTTAAAATCTTATCATAATCTATGGATTTGTGATAAGCTTTTGTGATTAAAATTGATTATTATATTATCGATTTTGATTTCTATTTAATTAAGCCTAATTATGCATGCCCCATGATGAATCGAATTATAATCTACCTTCCCATTGATGAGATTTACAAGCCCAGCATGAAGTACGATTAAATTCATGAAATTATTATATTACCCACTATGATTTTATGAATTTCAAGCTATATGCATGATTTACGATCATGTATGAGCCTTATGAATCATGAATTATGTTTTGGCCGACTCACAGGCCTTATGCTATGGCTAGTTCATGTATGTACAAATATGTTTATGATTTTCACGATTTAACTAGCCCATGAATTCATACACGTTATACTATAAGCACTAAATACATTTTGGGAGTAGTATCGAACACCGAGTAGGTTCAGGGCCTAGGTTCTTCCCCAGATCTCATAAACTATGTGCCACCGTTGGTATGTTGGGACCTCCTTTGGGACTGTCCCCGGCCCAAATGACCCTTTTCATGGTGATATCACACTTTTATGGTTTTACCCTCGACAAGGTACGAACATCCTTCCGACTAGGGTTACAAGTCGGGCTTCATGTGTGCTCATATGGGGTATGTCGGTTAAGAGAATCTCTCACTGTTCCTCATGATTTATGCATGCTTATGATTATGTATACTGGCTCAAGTCATGTTAAATAAAGCTTTTCTCTTATGATTATGATTGTGTTATGAATGTTTTTAAAACCTTGAGCCTTATGTTATGTTATGATATTTATGTCAGGAGCATGTTGTCCTACTCTTATGATCATTTATGAGTTTTATATATTTTAAACGTCCATTTTACGTACCTTGCATACTCAGTACATTCCAAGTACTGACCACATACTTTCTATGCTGTATCATTTCATGATACAAGACCCAGCTCTCAGGCTCACCCTCCTCAGTAGTGTTTCAGAGATTGCTATCAGCGTGTTTGGTGAATCCTCATGTTCCGAGGGCCATATGCTTAGACTCCATGCTTTTATTTCAGTTTCTGTTTTGCTGGGTTAGTTGGGGAGTGGTCCCATCAACCCTTCTTTCATGATTAGAGGCTTTTTAGATTACCAGTTATATTCAGCCGTTGTGTATGGATTATGTATTGTCTTTTCTCCGTAATTATGACATGTTTACATTTTCTTAAGTTAGGTCTTCCTCTTATGTGATGGTATTAGATGTATGCTCATTCCATGGGTTGACTTGGGGTCCCTCGGGGCTCCTTGTCCCGTGTCTATCGTCCAGGTGTACGTTCGGGTTGTGACAAAGTAGTTGCTTAGAACATAGAAAATCTCAAGCTTTAGTTTTTAGATAATTAGAATAGAAAAATAGAACAAGCTAGAGGGATAGATCTTGAGAGTCTTATAGAGGATCCAGGGGTAGTTTTAGGCTACCGCAAAGTATTTGTCGATATTATTCCACCCTAGTCATAGAGACCTAGATATGATCATTATGCTCAGTTCGAGTCACTTTTGGATATCTAGGCACCTAGCTCCCACTGCCAGGAGCATTTAAGACAAATGAGGCCACCTCTGCCACCCTGTCCTCAGTGAAGAAGGAAACATCCGGGACTAATTCCTTCAGAGTATGGATGTGTGTTATCATTTGGGCTTCCAAGGCATATAATACGACATTGTCCAAATAAAGGTACGGGTGGTACAACACAACATGAGCATAAATAAGTGGAAGACTAAATATATAAAGTGTATATCAAGTAATAACATCACAAAAGCTAAATCTCAAAGCCGAACACATTAGTCTATGTCTGAAAAGTCTCTACTATCTGATGAGATGCTAGGACAAACCCCAAGCTAAATTCAAGTCTAAATCTAAGATGACAAAACAAGTCTAAATTGACAGATGTCCTCGGATGATGAGGACTCTCCCAAAGCAGGGGCTGGATTAGACTAATATGTGAGCAACCTATTGACGAGACTGAGCTTGATCACCCGAACCTACATCATGAGATGATATATCATAGAGTATGCGGTCAGTACTTGAAATGTACTGAGTATGTAAGGTAAGTAAAACATGCTTAGTAAAATGTTAGCTGAAATCATGCTTATAAATTAAATAGATCATGAGAGTAAGGACTGCATGCTTAAATACATATATCTGGGATATGCATAATCATAAGTTGTTGATCATAAACTATATATAATGACCCAATATTTTGAAATAGAAATCATATGACTTGTCATGCTTGAACTCATAAGTAAAAATTCTTAAACTAATCATTGGGTCAAACATGCCATAAATCATAATATCATAAATCATGAACATGAGTAACTAAAATTATGAGGAACAATGGGAGACTCATCATAACCAACAACCACCATGTATGAGTGCATGATGATCCCACGTCTTGCCCAAGTGGAGGAGAGCCTTCCTAAGCCTTTCTTGGGGAAAGGAGAAATAAGGTGTGATATCACGGTGTGCCCTTAGGGGGGGAAGCACTCTCTTGAGAGGTCTCAAATATATACCTGTGTTGGCGCATAGTTGATGAGACTGGGGAGCCTTGAAACCCCTGGCCTACTCAGTGCTAGACACTACTTCCAAAATATGCATATTGCTCATATTGTCGTACTCTCAAAACATAGCTTAAATTTGAAAATTTGGGATTATTGACTCCAAGTCATATCATAGACTGCATTGGGAGTCTTGACTCCAAATCATATCATAAACTGATTTTATTAGCCTTGGCTAAAATCATAATAAGCATACTTAATTTTCATGGGCTTGCCTAAATCATAAATTCATAAGTTGAGAGTTCATAAACATTGATGCATACTAGGTAACTCACTATGCTTGACTTTTCATAAAACTTGCATAATAGGAAATAACTTCTAATAACTTGAAATCATAAATTTGTAATCAAATTGAGTGAAAAATCTGTCCATTAGACTTAATTCATACATTAGAACATGAGGGTATTAGACCCATAAACATAGCATAGATAATTTCATAGAACTGGGTTAACACCCTAGAAATTAATACACTTTATTAAAAGCTTGAATTCATGAATTAGAGGGGAAATTCAAGAATGAGTGTGGAAGAAATCCCCCATTCATATCCCTAGGTACCTGGGTAAATTGATTTCTAAACTGGTCTTGAAAGCCCAAGAGAATTGAGGAGGAATTCTAGTTTGATCTTAGAAGAGAACTTCAATTCAATGCATGCATGAGAGCCTAATGACTTAGGCTAGTCTAAACCCTCTTAATACATTCTTTATAGGGATCAAAACGACATCATTAAAGAGTTAGCAGCTTGAAAAATTACAAAACTAACCCTAGGAAAATGCATGAAAATTCAGACTGCCAGCTAGAACGACCCATCCAATGAATCTTTGCTGGCTTCGATGAATCGTTGGATCCGTCCGTTGTATCTGGAGCACTCCTGGTATCCTTCTGATCCTCTGACCAATGAATGAACAGGACGAGTCATTATATGAAAAAATGACTCGTCACTCCGCTCGTCACCACTGCCTCGCCATCATAAATTTGCAACTTCTTCTAACAGGTCCATAACATGTATTGTTACTTGACACAATGAGCCATGGTATCCACCTATTGTCTCTGAACCAACTTTGACCCTTTCCTGAACTCCTCTCAATGACTGCTTAGAACGATCTGTCAGATCATCCAATGAGTCATATATAGGCTCATTATTTCTGGGAGACCTTAACTGGATGCTTACAATGAATCACATAATGAGTCATTGTTTCCAACAACGACTCATTTCTTGAGTCATTCTGTGACTCTGGTTCAATTCTCCTATTTTTCTCCAATTCAATCCTTGAGACTGATCTTAGGAACTTTTGGGGTATTATATAGAGAAAGCGGATCATCTAGTTTAGGCGATGGTTAGAATCACTTTTATGCATTGACAGATCATCAGGACTCTGAGGCATCCCTAGATGTTGTTATAGGTATACTATTTGTTTTCTCACATGATGTATATCGTTTAATAGATCCAGGGGATATGTTGTCATACATTTCTTTCTATATTATGGGGAAATTTTGGGTAGAATCAGAAAAGTTATGGAAACCATTTGCAGTGTCAACTCCAATTGGTGAGTCAATTATAGCTAGGAAATTTATCACAATTATTCTATTACAGTAAGTGGTAGATATACTACAATATATACTTGAGTTTGAAATGGTTGATTTTGACCTTATTATGGGAATGGATTGGCTATCATCTTGTTATGCCTCTCTTAACTATCGAGCTAAGGTTGTATGGTTACAATTCCAGAGCGAGCTAGTCCTAGAGTAGAAGGATAGTGATGTAATGAGGTAGTGATGTGATGCCCATGGTTAGATTTATTTCCTACCTTAAGGCAAGAAAACTAATTTTGAAAGGGTGTTTGTATCACTTGGTCTGAGTAAGGGATCTAGATGCTGAAAAGGAGGCACCAACTCTTCAATTTGTACCAATTGTAAATGAGTATCTTGATGTGTTCTCTAAGAAACTTCTCAGACTTCCACTATATAGAGTAATAGATTTTGGTATTAATGTGAATCTTAGTACCCAACCTATATCTATTCTACCTTATAGGATGCCTGCAACAGAGTTGAAAGAGCTAAAAGACTAATTAAAACATCTTCTTGATAAAGGATTTATCCGACCTAGTATATCCCCTGGGAAACACCTATATTATTTGTAAGTAATAATAGGCTCATTACAAGTGTGTATAAATTACAGGCAACTGAATAAAGTCACTATAATGTTTTTGAAAAATTGATTTGCGGTCTGAATACCATCAGCTAAAGACCAGGGAGTAGATATTCTAAAGTAATCTTTTTGGACTAGATATGGGCACTTTAAATTTATTTTTATGTCCTTTGTCTTAACGAATGCTCACACAGTCTTCGTGGATCTTATGAATAGGGTGTTCAAACCTTTTCTTAATCTGTTTGTTCTCGTATTTATAGATGACATTCTTATATATTCACATAGTGAGAAAGATCATGCAAGTCATTTAGATCATGAAAGTCATTTCAGGGTAATATTACAAACATTCAAGATCACCAACTATATGCCAAATTTTCTAAGTATGTTTGGTTGGGTTCAATAGTGTTTCTTAGGCATGTGATCTCTGGTGAAGGTATAGTTTCTAGAAAATAAAAGTGGTAAAGAGTTTTCCTAGACTTATGACACCTACAAAAGTCCATAGTTTCTTTGGTCGGGAAAGATACTATCGAAGATATGTAGAAGACTTTTCTTCTATCACCATAACATTGACTAAACTAACTTACAAGAAAGCTAAATTTCAGTGGCCAGAAGTGTGAAAGAAAAGCTTTCAAGAACTAAAGGATAGACTTACATTGGCGCCTATGTTGACTCTTCTATAAATAATAGAGGGGTATGTTGTATACTATGATGCTTCTAGAATTGGCCTAGGCTATGTTATGATACAACACAAAAAGGTTATTATGCATTCCTCGAGACAAATACGTAAACACGAGTAAAATTATCCGACTCATGATCTTGAGTTAGAAGCTGTAGTATTCACCATAAAGATATGGCATCATTATTTATATATATTTTATGTTGACATATTTACAAAGTCTTCAGTATATCTTTAATCAACAAAAGTTAAATTTGAGTCAAAGAAGATGGCTCGAGTTGTTGAAAGATTATGACGTGGATATTTTAAACCATTTAGGTAAAGCTAACAGTAGCAGATGCTCTTAGTTGCGAATCAATGCATAGTTTGAAGCATGTAGAGTCAGGCAAGATAGGGATGACTAAAGATTTACATCAATTAGCTAATTTCAGAGTTCGACTCCTAGATTCAAATGATGGCAGAGTTTCATTCAAAATATAGCTAAATCATCACTTATATCAGAAGTAAAGAAACGGTAGTACGATGATTCAGAATTAGAAGAATTGAAGGATAAAATTCCGCAACAGAAGAAGCCTATATTGGGGATTAGAGGAAATAGAGTTCTCAAGTATCGAGATCAGTTATGTGTACCAAATGTAGGTGGACTAGAGAAAGAATTATTACACAAGTTCATTACTCTCAAAATTCAATTCACCCAGGAGCTACAAAGATGTATTATGACCTGAAAGAGATCTATTAGTGGAATAACATGAAATGGGATATTGATGAGTTAGTGAATCAGTGCCCAAATTGTTAACAAGTAAAGATAAAACCGCACAAACCCATAAGATTAGCTTAAAACATTGAAGTTGTAATATGGAAATGGGAAGTGATTAATATGAATTTTATTTTAGGTTTGCCTCGCACTAGCCAGAAGTATGACTCTATATGACTGAGAGTAAATAGGCTTACAAAGTCCGCCCACTTTCTGCCTGTCAAGATTACTTATATAGCTGAAGATTATGCTAAAATATATATAAAGGATATAGTGTGACTTCATGGCGTACTAGTTTCTATTATCTCAGATAGGGATGCCTAATTTACTGCACATTTTTTGAGGTCTTTCCAACGAGGTTTAGGTACTCAGGTAAACCTCAGTATAATATTTCATCCCTAGACCGACAGTCAGGCTAAACATATTATTCAGACGCTCGAGATATGTTATGGTCATGTGTGCTTGATTTTAGGGAAAGTTGGGATGATCATTTTCCCCTTATTGAATTTTCATACAATAATAACTATCATGCTAGTATCCAAATGGCTCCTTATGTGGATTTATATAGGTGAAATTGTATATCTCTGGTTGGCTAATTTGAAGTCGAGATGCTAAGTTATTAGGACCTCATTTGGTTTAACAAGCTGAAGAGAAAGTAAAATTGATACGAGAATGACTGCTAGCAGCCTAGAGAAGGTAGAAGTCATATTTAGATGTATGACACCATGAGTCAAAATTTAATGTCAACGATGGGGTGTTCTTAAAATTCTCACTAATGAAAGATGTTATGAGATTTGGTAAGAAAGGCAAGCTTAGTAAGATACATCGGCCTATATAATTATTTTAAGGATAGGGCAAGTAGCATGGGAACTTGAGTTTCCTTTAAAATTTGAAGCAGTCCATCCAATCTTTCATGTGATAATAAAATGAAAACGCATAGGAGATTCCTCCTTCGTTACCCAAGTAGAAGATATGCACATTACAAAAATTTTATCTTACGAAGAGATTTCTGTCGCTATTCTTGATCGTTAGATTCAAAGTTGAGGACTAAGGAGATAGCCGCTATGAAAGTGCTTTGGAGGAATAACACATTGAAGAAGTTACATGGGAAGTCGAAGAAGAGATGAAAGTTAGATATACCGACTTGTTTTCAAGCTAAAAAAGTAAAGAAATTCAAAAGAATAAATCCAGAAGTTCAAGGAAGTAAGCTAAGTCACTTTGTTCAAATTGTGTATTTCATATAACAATATGATATGATTATTTTGGTTGTTAAGTTTATTAGAATATTGTTGCATCGCATAGTGAGGCATATAGATTTGGGTTTTCCTGAGTTTTAGATTTTTTCATAGTCCAGATTACAAAGGAAACTCTGTCGAGATATTGAGAAATTCTAATGAATTTTATAAGCATTGCCATTATTCGTGGATGATTAATCCAAAAGGGGAAGGATATAACACCCCGTGCCTTTTAACATTTATTTGATAAGTTGATATCGACAAAGTGATGAGTTGGTAATTTCTTCACTCACTAGGCTCTTAAACATGAGTTTTTGCGTAGTTTTCAAGCCAATTAGGTGGATTTTATGCCTTTTCTCCTTAACCCTTGCAGGTACTTAACTTGAATGGAGAAAATCATGAAATTGAAAAAAAGCATGAAAATAAAGTTGATGACCAGCGCTCCACCGAAGGACACCGGTGAAACGCCAGATTAATCGCAGTTGCCTACTGTCTGGAAGAAGGTTGGAGATCGGCGGATGGCAGATGAGCACCGGTGAACTGCCGGTGCCAACGCCGAAGTGCTAAGAAACTCACTGCCAGGAGCTATGACCAACTGGAAGTCCGCGGATAAGCACCGAAGAACCACCGGTGCCAGCGCCGAAGAGCCAAAAACCTTAGTGTCCTTTAGCTAGAGATGAATGGTGTTTTGCGAACCGCTGGTGAATCGCAAGTGAGGCCCGTCATCTAGGGGTAAAAATGTCAAGCATATAAAAGGAGGAGAAGATCTGTACCCTATATTTGTACCTCTTGTAAAAGAACTAAATATTCCATTCTAGAAAGTATTGATTATTCTATTTCTTTTGGCTTGTATAGAAAGTATAGTGAAGTATAAAGAGAAAGGAGTCATCTTCTTCATTGAGAGGTAGAAAACTCCATTGGAGTTCAAACCTTTCTTAAATTTCTCTTACTCAAGTTTGTGAATGGATATTGAATTTTTGTTTAATGCAATGCCTTACTTTACTTACATGAGTAGCTAAATTCTTTGCTAGGGGTGTGTGAATGATTGGGGTTGATTTGGGTTGAGTATTGCGTATTTGATCTTAGATTTACTCAATTAGTATGATTTAAGTGTTTCCTCTGAATTTTAAGTTGAAAACTAATAGTCGCAAATGTGGGTTGCATTTCCTTACTTTGATTTTGCTTGAAATAGGAAAATAAAGTACGGGTGAGGAAACACTAATGGGTATTTGGGTGGTAATTATGTGGGCGTGGGGTAGACATAGCCAAAACCCATTATTACACATCCATTAAGGATTGGAGCTAGAAATAATAAATCCATACCCAAGCTAATGTGGTTGTTGTGAAGAGGAACCTTGGGATTTGAGAAAACCCAAGGTATAAGACATCTAATTGGTTGAGAAACTTAAGATGCCGCCTAATCTGTAGCCTATCATATTGTTGAGTAAAGAAAGGAGCAATTAACAATTCCTACCAATTGAAGCCCTAATCAATATCACACCCCCAATAGTCTCTCCATTGGTCTTTTCAATACATTGCCCCTATTTTTAGTGTGTAATTCCATATTTTATTTTATAAATCGTGATTCCCCCAATTTTCTCCTATGTGTCTTACAACATTGATGCGAATTAGTTCAATTTAATACACGACTATTATGTGATCAACTAATATTCCTTGTGGGATTCGACTCTGTCACACCCCGAGTCTATACCCTAGACGGGACACGGTACTTGAAGTCACAAGTAACCCTAAGTCAATCCATGGTATATCATAACACTGGCATTATGAGTAAAACATAGCGGAAGCTTTAAAATAATAATATAAAACATTTATGAAAACAAAGCTGAATCATAAATTTTAAAAACAACTGAAACAAAGCTAAAGGTCTGAAACTATATCTATGTCTAAAACCAAACTACAACTGATGAGTTGCTGGGACAAGCCCCCAACTAACTTCAAGTCTAGATAAAAGAAATATAACTAAAAGAAATAATCCTCGTCCTAAAAAAATGAGGACTCACCAATGATGGAGCTGGAAAAGTCTGAGCAAGGTCGGCTAACGGTGCTGTGACTGAGAACCTGCAGCTGTATCATAAAATGATACAACATAAAAAGTATGTGTCATTACTCTGAATGTATTGAGTAAGTGAGAGAAACCATACACAAGGAATAAAATAACTGAACTGGAAAGACATGCAATGGCCAACTGAAAATACTAAAACTAAATAACTGTGATATACTGAGGTGGTCAAAATGACCCTGTCTGATGGTCAAAGACATGCTCTAAATCTTAGATACTGATTTGAAAAACTGTACTGAACTTATCAGAACTAACTAATCTGAGACTGAACTGAGCTGACTAGTGGGATATAACCGACATATAACCACGTAAGCTAGACGTGAAGTCCGATGTATACTCCCCATCAGTAGGACCCAATATATCTTGCCATGGTATAAAGGCATGAATTGAGTGATCACGGGTTTGGGGCCATGAGGCCAATAAAATATATCCTATGGTGGCAATGTAGTTTTAGGAACCTGGATGCACTGGAACCTCGGTCTGCTCGGTGCTAAGTCCTACTCCTACTGGATAGTCCAAGACTGACTACTAAGCCGATAGCTCGAAACTAGGGCACAAGACTAAGTCAGGAATACCTAGCTGAAAGCACCCTGAGAGTCTTATCGGATAGGATTATGTAACTGGGTTCTAAGACTTGTTAGAGCTGCTTATTTGGAAGCGTCGTAACCTTCTAAAGAACAACTGCAATATGAAGCTGAGGTCCTAAGACTGGTCAAACCTGCTTATCTAAAAGTGTCATGACCACCTAAAAGACCACTAAAATCTGATACAGATTCTAATGCTGATAACTGGGAGGCATCACAAACACTTCAAGGATTACCTGTCAAGCTAATCAGCTGACATTTTTCTCGACAACACTAAGGTTGCTAAAAATTTGACTGAGACTATACTAACATGATTCTAACTGAGATTTTATCATAAATTAAATACATGTGCATCCCAAAACTAATAGAACCACTCTACAGGGAAAACTAGTTCAACCCACAAGTTTCTAATTTCTACTAAGCTGTGTCTAGGGCTGAATTATGCTGCTATCTACAAGCTTTCACAATTTCTATAAATAGGGAATAAATAAGAAATCTAAAATCATAAGAAATATTCCCTTTGAATCCATAAAGAAATCTGTCTGAAAACTTTTCACGTTTCGAAGCTACAGGGCTATAACTGATAGAGAAGAAATTAGACAAGGTTTTTAGGGACACAAGGAAAGAGCTATTCCCTTGTTTATTTGCCACATGCCTAATAAGGAAGTCCGAAGAAATCCCTTGAGAATCTGAGGAGAAGTAGACTGTCCTAGTTCTTGCTCTGAGAGTTCTTGATAGAATTTTACAATTGTTTTCTGAAGGTCTGAGTGGGGAATGAGGGGGAAAACCGTTCAATCCCCCTATTATCTATGAAATAATTCCTAAAACGACGTAGTTCAGGGACAAAATAGGTTGGAAATTACAGATGTAACCCTGGAAATAAAATATGATAACTTGCCAATAGGGTCCCAACGGGTCACTCAATGAGTCATTGGTTGAGGCCACGACTCATTGGGACCTCTTGTTGTTCCCACTGCCAGGGAATATAACACACTGGATCTGGAAATGGGGGTCACCACAACTCATTTGATGAACCAACGACCAACGGGTCGTTGGTTCCTCCTAGGGCCACTATAAAAGGAAACCTAGAGGTTCTGACGACGGGTGACATAGCGACTCATTGGTGGACCCAACGGGTCGTTGTGTCTAATCATTAGGTTCACTGGAAGGATTTTTGAAAATGTCTAAGTTGGTATGACGGGTGATGACAACGATTTGTTATGGAAAACAACGGATCGTTGTTTTAACTCGTCGTCACTAGAAGGGGATTTCAGGATTTTCACCCAACGACTCTTACAACGGGTCGTTGTTTCTGACAATGACTCGTTGGTTGAGTCGTGGGGTCTTGGAAAGGGTTTTTACGCTGGGGAAACCACGACTAAAAGGACGACTCATTGTTTCTCACAACAAATTGTTCCTTGTCTCGTGGGTTCCCTAGAGACCAAGCCCTGCTGACCACGACAGACACAACGAGTCATTGGAGTTGACCACGACTCATTGTCTCAGTCATTCTGAGGCATTTTTTATGGTTTTTCTTCTGGATTTTCTTGCAATGTCTGAGTATGGTCTCAAAAAGTTTCAGGATGTTACAATATCTTCCCCGTGGGATCATTCATCCTCGAATGAAGACTAAAACTATTGGACAACTAGGAAAAGAGTTGAAATTCCTAGACTGAGACTATGAGCTGGTTTCTGAAGGAGTAACTAACTCCAAGCTGAATTAACCATACTAATAGAGCTGATGCAACTAGAATGCACATAGAAAATATAAATAGAGCTCATGAGTACGAAAATGAAAAGAGTACTAAGGAGGAATTTAGTACCTGATGTCGTTAGAAGGGAATAAGTGAGGGTATCTGGCCATCATATCTGCTTTTACTTCCCCATTGGCTCCCTCAATTAGCAGGTACCTCCATAGAACTTTCACCGAGGCGACTTCCTTGTTTCTCAACTTACGAACCTAACGGTCAAGGATCTAAACTGGGACCTCTTTGTATGAGAGACTATCTATTATCCCCACGCTGTCTAGTGGCACAATCGAGGCTGGATCACCAATGCATTTCTTCAATATTGACACATGGAAGACTGGGTGCACCGATGCTAACTCTGGAGGTAGTTCTAATTCATATGACATACTTCCAGTTTGCTTCATAATTCTGTAGGGTCCCACATATCTCGGACTGAGTTTTTCCTTCTCCCCAAATCTCATTACCCCTTTCATGGGTGAAATTTTTAGATAAACCCAGTCATCCACTGCAAACTCTAATTCTCTTCTCCTCACATTAGCATAAGATTTTTGACGGCTCTGAGCTGTTTTCAACCTTTCTCGGATGATCTATACTTTCTGCATAGCTTCATGAACTGAGTCTGGCCCAATTAGAGTAGCTTCACCAACCTCAAACCACCCGATAGGAGATCTACACCTCCTACCATACAATACCTCAAACGGGGCCATCTGAATATTGGAGTGGTAGTTGTTGTTGTACGTAAACTCGATGAGAGGCAAGTGGTCATCCCAACTGCCCTTGAAATTGACCACACACGCTCTCAGCATTTCTTCCAAGGTTTGTATAGTCCGCTCAGCTTGTCCAACTGTCTTCGGGTGAAAAGTTTAGCTGAGCCTGACCTGGGTACCGAGTCCATTCTGAAACGACTTCAAGAAATGAGAGGTGAACTGGGTACTCTATCTGAAATAATGGAAAATGGCACCACATGAAGTCAGACCAACTCTAGATATAAAGCCTGGCATAATCCTCAGCTGAGTCTGTAGTTTTAACTAGGAGGAAGTGTGCTGACTTAATCATCCGATCTACTATCACCCAAATTGAATCATGCTGCCGACGAGTCCGAGGTAGACTTGTAATAAAATCCATATTTACTTCTTCTCATTTCCATGTGGGTATGCTGATATCCTGAGTCATACCTCCCGGTCTCTGGTGTTTTACTTTGACCTGCTAGCAGTTCGAGCCCTTAGCTACAAATTCTACGATCTCTCTTCATGCTATTTCACTAGTAAATATCCCATAAATCACGGTACATATTAATAGCACCTAGGTGGATGGAATATCTTTAACTACATGCTTCAGCCAGTATCTATTGTCTCAAGTCACCCACATCCGCTACGCACAACCTACCCTGGTAATGGAGTACCCCATCTCCTCCTTGGGAGAAAGCCTCCACTTCTTTTCTGAGAACCGCCTCCTTCAGCTTAAGCAGTATGGGATCTTCATCCTGCCTTGGCTTAACTTCAACTACCAACAAGGAATCTGATCCACTCTGCACCACTACTCCACCCTCAACTGTATCAACCAACTATACTCCCAACCGAGATAATTTGTGGATATCCTTTGCCAGTTCCTGTTTGCCCTCTTCAACATGAGCCACGCTCCCTATAAACACCCTTCTTAGGGCATCAGCCACCACATTGACTTTGCCTGGGTGATATAGCACACTCATTTCATAATCCTTCAGTAGCTCCAACCATCTTCTCTGAGAAGATTAAGATCTTTCTGACTGAACACATACTGAAGGCTCTTGTGATCGATGAAAACATCCACGTGAGCCCCGTAAAGGTAGTGCCTCCATATTTTCAACGCAAATACCACCGCTGCCAACTCCAAGTCATGAGTCGGATAATTCTTCTCATGAACCTTGAGCTGTCTGGAGGCGTAGGTTATCACCTTACCCCACTAAATCAGAAAGCAACTAAGTCCAACTCTGGAAGCGTCACAATATACCACGAACCCATCTGTTCCTTCAGGCAAGGCCAACACTGGAGCGGTAGTGAGTCGAGTTTTTAAATCCTGAAAACTCTTCTCACACACATTTGACTATTGAAATTTCACCTTCTTGTGAGTCAGCCTAGTCAGAGGATATGCTATAGAGGAAAAACCTTCCACGAAACATCGGTAGTAACCGGCTAGACCCAAGAAACTTCTAATTTCGATTTGGGAGGTAGGTCTGGGCTAGTCTTTCATTGCTTCTATCTTTTGAGGATCTACCTGGATACTCTCCCCCAAGACCATGTGACCAAGGAAAGTCACAAACTTCAACCAGAATTCGCATTTGCTGAATTTTGCGAACAACTGGCGGTCTCTGAGCGTCTGAAGCACTATCCTCAGGTGATTAGCATGTTATTCCTCATTTTTGGAGTATACCAGAATGTCGTCGATAAATACAATGACAAACATATCTAGATACTTCTTGAAGACTCTGTTCATCAGGTCCATGAAATGTCACGACCCAAACGTACACCCGAATCATAGACACGGGACAAGGAGGCCCGAGAGACCCCAAGTTGTCCCGTGGCATGAGCATACATCTAATTCAATCACATGAGTGGAAGACTTAGCATAGAGAACGTAATCATAACATAACATGAGAGAAAGCAGTACAATACTTATACAATACGATGGAATACAACTTTTTAGTATGATAAGCCTCTAAACATGAAAGGCGGATTGATGGGAAAACTTCCCAACTAATCCAACATCCAGAAACTGAAGGAATAACATAGAGTGTGAACATGTAGCCCTCGGAACATGAGGACTCACCAAATACGCATAGAGCAAGTTTGAATCTATCTACGGATGAGGATGCGCCTGAGAATTGGGACCTATATCATGAGATGATACAACATAGAAAGTATGCGGTCAGTACATGGAATGTACTGAGTACGCAAGGTAAGTAAAATGGACATTTAAAACATATATAAAACTAAAAAATGATCATAAGAGTAGGACAACATGCTCATAACATAATTATTGTAATATAACGCAAGGCTCAAGGTTTTTGAATCATTCATAATACAATCATAATCAAATCATAAGAGAAAAACTCCTACTGAACATAACTTGAGCCCATATACATAGTCATAAACATGCATAAATCATGAGGAATAGTGGGAGATTCTCTTAACCGACATACCCCATATGAGCACACATGAAGCCCGACTTGTAACCCTAGTCGAGAGGGTGTTCTACCTTGCCAAGGGTAGGAACCATGAAGGGCGTGATCACACATGACAAAGGGCCGTTTGGGCCAGGGACAAACATGAATGGGTCCCAACATACCTATAGTGGCACGTAGTTCATAAGATCCGGGGCTTAAACTGAGCCCCGAACCTACTCGGTGTTCGATACTACTCCCAAAATGTACATAGTGCTCATAATAATACATACATGAGATCATAGTCTAGTTAAATCATGATAATCGTAAACACGCTTGAACATACGTGAACTAGTCATTACTTGAGGCCCGTGAGTTGGCCAAAAACATAATTCATGCTTAATAAAATACGTACATACTTGTAGATCACGCATATAGTTTAAGTTTCCATAAGATCATAATAGATAACATAATATATTCATGATTTTATTCAATATACACGCTGGGCTTATCAAAACATCAATGGATCATAAAATTGATTTATCATAGGAACATGCATAATCAATCTTAATTGATTAGAAATTAGAAATAAGCCATATTAAGATCAATTTATAACTCAAAAGATGATCAAAATCGGTAGATAATGATAGGGTTTCAAAATCACAAGACCCATAATTAAATCATAAAATTTTTAAACAATCTGAATATAAAACCCCATGAGTCTCAAAATAAAATTTGAGTATTTAATAGAGAAGGAGTATGGGTGTGGAAGGATCCACCCATTGAAGACCTTACATACCTAGATTATCAACTCCTAAACCTCCTTGAAAGACCAAGAATGAAATTGAAGGAATTGAGGTGAAAATCTTGAAATCCCATTGAATTACCTCTCAAAGTTCTTGCATGCATGAATAAGAGTTTAGAATAGGTCATTCTCTTAAAAACCCAGCTTTCCCAAGCTAAAACGACGTAGTTTAGGTCCTTATATCATGAAAAATTCAAAATACCCTTAATGAACCTGCACTGAAAACCGGCTGAATGGAACCCACGAGTGGTACAAATGGGTCTTGGGAACCACCAACGACCCGTCATGTCCCTCGTTGTATGGGCTGCTGAATGCCTTCTCTCGAATCTAACCAACAGACGGACAAGACGACTCATCCTATGAAACCACGATCCATTACAACGTCCATTGTTTGTTCATCATAAAATCTGAATCCACTTACCACGAGCCTCACTACGACTCATGGTTCCTTCCAATGAGTCATGGTATCAACCCATTACCTACCTTGGAAATTCTTAACCTCCAATAATGACCACAACCAATGACTCGTCGTTTCTCCTAACGGGTCGTTGGGTCACCCGTTGCACGCCTCCTGAAGAACCTAACCCCTTCCCATAATGGCTAACGATGACTCATTGTTTCCCTCAATGAGTAGTCATGTCTCTCGTGGTTCACATAGCCACCCAGCCTGATCCTAACCACGACCGCATACAATGACTCATTGTTTGATACCACGAGTCATCCCATGGCCCGTCCTGCAACTTTTTCCCAATTTTTGCAGTTTTCAACTTTCAACCTCCCGGGTCTATTCTTATGCATTTCCGGGGTGTTACATGAATGTTGCGGGGAGATTAGTCAGTCTGAAGGACATAACCACGAATTCGTAATGACCATATCGAGTTCTAAAAGTTGTTTTTGGTATGTCACATTCTCTAACTCTCAGCTGATGATACCCCGACCTGAGATCTATTTTAGAGAAATAACTTGCTCCTTAAAGCTAATCGAACAAATAGTCAATCCTAGGTAGGGGATACCTGTTCTTGATTGTAACCTTGTTCAACTGACGGTAATTGTGCACATTCTAAGGGTACTATCTTTCTTTCGCATGAATAGTACTAAAGCACCCCTACGAGAGATGTTGGGTCTGATAAAATCTTTATCGAGAAGGTCTTTTAGCTGCTCCTTTAACTCCTTAAGCTCAGTTGGAGCCATTCTATAAGGAGGGATGGAGATGGGCTAAGTGTCTGGGAGAAGGTCTATACCGAAGTCTATTTTCCGTTCATGAGAAACTTTGGGAAGATCTTCAGGAAACATATCAGGGAACTCATTGACATCTGGAACTGACTATATAGTCAGGGTCTTAGAGCTAGAATATTTGACCTGAACTAGATGATAAATACACCCTTTGGAAATAAGCTTTCTGGCCTTAAGGTAGGAAATAAACCGACTCTTAGGCACTGAACTACTGCTAGTCCACTCTAAAGTTGGCTCATTAGGGAACTGAAACCTAACGACCCTAGTTTTGTAGTCGACTGAGGAATAATCGGAGTGTAAGCAATCCATGCCAAGAATGAGGTCAAAGTCGACCATGTCTAACTCTACAAGATCAGTTGAAATGAACTTATTGAAGATTGAGACTGGGCAGTTCCTATACACCCGGATGACTCTAACTGACTCATCAATTGGGGTAGACACTGAGAATGGTTCTGAGAGGACCTCTGGACTGATATCGAACTGGACTTCTACATAGGGAGTCACGAACGAGAGGGTGGCTCCTGGATCTAGTAAGGCATACCCTTCTAGATGAAAAATGTGTAACATACCCTTGACCACGTCAGGTGAGCTCTCCTGATCCTGACGAGAAGACAATGCATAAAAACAATTTTGGTGCTGGCCTCTATCCATACTTGAAGGTTCGTCTACTGAGCTGGTTGGCCTACTGGAGCTGCTGAAGCGGTGGATTGTGATCTCCCCCTTCCCGCCGATGGGTATTCTTTGAGCCAGTGACCAAGCTATCCACACCCAAAACAACCCTCTCAGTCCTGAAGACACTCTCTTGGATGGTTCTTGCCACACTTAGGACAAGTTGGGTAGCTGTAGTGGTTGCTAGCGCTATGACTCTGGGATTGTGAGCCAGATGCTCCACCTCTCTGAACCTTGCGGGATCGGAAAGTTGGGGCACTGGCTGAAGTGGGGGCTGGAGCCCTCTGTTGCTGCTATGGGCGGCTATTACGACCAGATCTTTGATGGCCATAATCTGACTGGCCAGTCCTTGCCTGTTTGTTCTCCCGCTCTAATTCCTTTAATTTTTCTGCCTCAATTTGCTGAGCACGAACTATGAAGCTGGAGAGATCGATTTCCTTAATAAGAATTGCAGTCCTACACTCCTTGAGGACCAAGTTCGACACCCTATTAACAAATTTCATCATATGATCCCTTGGCTCGGCTACCATCCCTGGAGCATATTTAGACAACCTTGTGAACTCCAGCGTGTACTCTTCCACCGTCCGATTTCCCTGTTTTAGATTCATGAATTCTACCACTTTTGCCTACCTGAGCTCCCGGGAAAGAATCTATCTAGGAAGGCTATAGTGAACTCCTCCCATTCCACCGGTCCTGCTCCTGTTGATCTCCCCTCTTTCCACTATTCGTACCAAATCTGGGCTACCCCTTTCAGTTGGTAGACAGCCGAGTCGGCACTCTCTGAGGGACTGACACCGATAATTTGGGTGGCCTTTCTAATCTCATCCACAAACTCCTGAGGGTCCTCTCCCACCTTAGATCCATGGAAAATTAGAGGGTTCATTCGAGTGAAGTCTCGAACTCGGGCAGCTGCTGCGGACCCATAGTTGTTGATCGGAACCACCTGCTAGTTCACTTGATTGGTAACTATTTGGGCGAGTTGTTGGATCGCCGCCCTGAACTCTGCAGTAGACACTGAGTCATCCTGAGGGACTGCTGGAGATGGTGGGGCAGGTCGATGAGCGTTACTGACCCTTCATCCGTTACCACATCGTGGAGGCATGATTTTCCCTGAAACGAAATAGAGCACAATTTAGGAGAACGTTTCTGGAATTGAATTCCAACGCATGATAAAGAGTATGAACAAAAGGGAGTTTTCCTAATAACATCTCATAGCCTCACCATCATAAATGTGGAGCGCTTCACACCCATAAAGAAGACTCTACTAGACGCGGCTTTCATACATCCTAGGATACTCTAAACCTAGTGCTCTGATACCAAGTTTGTCATGCCCCGAGTCTATACCCTAGACGGGACACGGTACTTCGAGTCAAAAGTAATCTCAAGCCAACCCATGGTCTATCATAACATTGGCATTCTGACTAAAACATAGCGGAAGCTTTAAAATAATAATATAAAACATTTATGAAAACAAAGCTAAATCATAAAGTTTAAAAACAACTGAAACAAAGCTGAAGGTCTGAAACTATATCTGTGACTCAAGGCCAACTACAACTGATGAGTTGTTGGGACAAGCCCCCATCTAACTTCAAGTCTAAATAAAATAAATATAACTGAAAGAAATAATCCTCTTCCTCGAAAAATAAGGATTCACCAATGATGTAGCTGGGAAAGTCTGAGCGAGGTCGGCTAACGGTGTTGTGATTGAGAACATGCAACTATATCATAAAATGATACAACATAAAAGGTATGCGTTAGTACTTTGAATGTACTGAGTAAGTGAGAGAAACCATACACAAGGAATAAAATAACTAAACTAGAAAGATGTCACGCCCCGCCTTGAGGGGTATGACTGGCACCTGGTGCTCTATTAGGACCTGAACTGCCAGACTACTGAGCCTAAGCACATCTGGTGCCTGGCTGGCTCTAACTCTGGTTCACGGAATCAACGGGCTATATAGCGGCTGTAAATACAGTCTCCGGCCGACTAGGCCTATAGCCACCTGTACAACAACAACAACTAACCAAATCACATCAATATAAGGGAGCCTATGCGGGCCGACAAGGCCACCATGCTGACTAGTTACTTCTGAATCAAATAGAAGATGCTAAAAAACTACGTGACCGACAAGGTCACCACTACTAACTGGATAAGGCCCCACACGGCCAACATAAACAGCTAAACATATGCACGGCCCCACACAACCGGCACAACTAACCACAAGGAGATATATACACAATCTGCAAGCCTCTAAGAATACTGATAAGATGGTCGGGACAGGGCCCCGA
>JACEIK010002883.1:91482-109330 GCA_018107945.1 Datura stramonium
TATATATATAGGTTAAAGTGATGAAATGTTATTTCATTTTAAATATTTCCCAAATCAGAAAGTTCAAGTTAAGAAAGGTACTTCTCTATTTTCTCATCTATTCAAGATGAATTACGCTGTCAAACCTCATCTGATTACAAATTCTTATTGGGTAACAATTCCTAGGCATGTGAAGAATGTATTTATGGAGTTGAATCTTTTATATTGGCCCGGTTTAGCGGAGTCCTACGGAGTAGAAACCATAGAAATCAGTTTTATTCAAGTTTAGTACGTCTATAAGTAGAATCCATAGAAATCATTTCTATTCAAGTTTAGTAAGTCTATAAGTAGAATCCATAGAAATCATTTCTATTCTAGTTTAATACGTATATAAGTGATAGTAAGTATTTCTACCCTTCTAATCTATAAGAATCCATGAGATTTTGTCGGATTATACTCGTTGTAACTTGTATCGTCGTGTTTTGCGTGGTAATGTTGTTGGCTTGACTTTTCAATTAGAATAGCCTTGTTCCCTTGATGTAAAAGATAGAATACAGAGGGATTACAAGTTCTGGATCGAATTAAGATTGGTTAAGCAAGAATTCGGCAATTAAGGTATGTTAAGGTTAACCTCTTTCGGCAAGTTATTCTCTTTGTATAGTTTATATGACTTATACCTTTGTAGTAGGTTATGATTGTATATGTTGTGATTAGCTTCTATGAGATGTTCCCTCACAACAAGAGAAATACCCATTTTCTCTCACAAATTTGCCAATTATAACTTGTATGGGTATATGAATACAAATTAGCCTCACTCTTGCAATGAATTCACATACAACATGCAATGACCCATATACTTGCCCTTAGTGTATTACTTTGCTAATATAGGAACTTCTATAAGTTAAACACTTTTTCATTCTTTTGTTCTTTTTTACTCCCTGCTTATACTTAGGAATGGTAAAACAAAGGATGAAAATAGGCTTATTTAGAGAAATGCCAAAATCATCTATTACATTCAACATCCCTCATTTCGCTTTGTAAATAGACCAAGCAAGTTCTAGACACTACATGATAGCATGGACTATACAAGACACTACACTCACTGCACATGTCTAAGTCAATACAAACCCATACAAACTCTCAATATAACTAATCACATGAATTCAAAATTAAGCATAAAGCATACAGAGTCATATTCCAGAGCCTAGATGTCTCAATAAATTCATACAATTGCTCAACATGATTCACAATTAACATCCACTTATATCTTACAATCATGTACAACACTCAACAAGAGCATCAAGCAATCAATTAGTTAAGGATTCACAAACAACAACCTAGTAACTAATTTTCCCTCAAGATGGTCGACATACATCCATCATCGGGAAAAGTCCTTAAGTATGACTAAAATAGCTATTTACAAATAAAACAAAAACTTTATTCTTGGTTCAAAGTGCCCCCTTCGGAAAAGAACCAAAAAGAAAAATCAAAGGGTGGGTGAACTGGCTCAACTTCGATTTTCATTTAAATAGTTTTTCAAACCAAGCACATGATTCACCCCAAACAACCTCAAAAACATTGGAATTTTCCATTACCCCACACTTGAATATGTTATATCTCCGAAGCATGAATTAAAATTAAAACAAGGGTTAGGGATACTTCCTGAGGCCTTTAGGCCTAGCTAGAATCATGTTTTCATCCTTTTTCATCTCAAGGGTTCATGACCCCACACTTGTGTTTTTTCATGCTCCTCAGCTTCCACTTATAAGGGTATTCAAACTCCCTTTCTCTGTGCTTACTTAGCCAAAAATAAAAACCAAAGTGAAGATAACCAAAATTAAAAAAAAAACTAAAAGGAAAAAACCATACATGTGGTACAATTGGGTTGCCTCCCAAGCAGCGTTTTGATTTTACGTCACGGTGCGACGTGAACTACCCTTCTCAAGATGTTCTCAAACAATTCTTCCTTTTTGGGAACCATCTCTCTTTTTCTTAACTTTAGAGTGAAAAGCCTCCACACTTTCCATCTTCACCTCCATCACATGCTTCACCAAATTCTTTGGCACTTTCTCAATAGTAAACTTGGGCTCATTTGTTTAAGAGATTATTCAAAAATGGACCTTCGGAATCTCCTACAATCTCCTACTCCACACTCATCCTTTGTTAACACATTGATCTTGCAAAGATCTTTGTAATATGTTGGGGTGTTGATTTTCTTGTACACTCTGAACATCTCCTCCTCATCATTCACCCTCATTTTCAAGGTTCCATCTTTCACATCAATCACAGCTCCTCCCATAGCCAGGAACTGACGCCCCAGAATGAGGGGTACCTTCTCATCAACCTCAAAATCTAGAATTATAAAATCAGCAGGTATAATGAACTTACCTACTTTGATGAGAAGATCCTCAATAATCCCTTATGGGATCACCCTCTACTTTTCAGCCAGCTGCAACATCACTCTGGTAGGCCTTGGTATTCCCAAAACAAAGGTATTGAACAACAACAGGGGCATCAAGTTCATTGCCGCCCCTAGATCACACAAGACCCTCATCACATCTTTTCCACTTGTTTGTACGGGGAGGGTGAAACTCCCTAGGTCTTTGAGCTTTTTGGGAATCTTGCTCATCACTTTGAGGCTACACTCCTCAGTGAGTGCTACAGTCTAGACATCCACTAGCCTCATCTTTTTTGCCACCACATCCTTCAAGTACTTAGCGTACTTGGGCATTCCCTGCAAAAGGTCAATCAAAGGCAAATTTATGTGAAGTTCTTTGAAAATATCAAAGAACTTTTGTAAACAAGAATCCTCCTTGCTCTTCTTGAGCCTTTGCAGAAATGGTGGTGGTGGTCTTTGTAATGGCTGAAATGCTGATAGTGAATGGTTAACTACATCTTTCTAATTATCTCCCTTTTCAGCTGATGGACCTGGTCTGACCAACTTTGACTGCACCTCATTCTTCTTCTCTTTTGTTGGTGCATCAGCCAACTGTTTTCCACTTCTCAAACTTATGGCCATGACCTACCTAGGGTTTGTATTTGTATAACTAGGTAAAACCCCCGACGGTCTATTATGTTGAGCAGCTGCTAACTAACCATTTGCTTCTCCAAATTTCTGGTGGCCAGCTATTGATTTCTTAACTTTGAGGCCATCTTCACCTGATCAGCTGCCATCTGAGTCCGATTGGCCATGATTTTCTGCAACATCTCCTCAATGTTGCTAGATTGACCATTAGCTTTCTTACTCTGCTACTGAAACTAATTCTGCTAAGGTTGTTGATAACTCTGACTCTACACCTAATTTCCACCCCAAGAAAATTTTGGGTGATTCCGTCAGTTTCTGTTGTAAGTATTCCCATAATTTTGATTCCCTCTCAGCATATTACCCACAAAGTTCACCAACTCTGGATTTTCTCCACATGAATCTGCACCATTCCCGTTGTTGCCATATATCTCACACCATCTTGGAGCTAGTTGACCTACATTTACCTATGCCTATGGTTGTGCCAAGTTTAGCTTGCTGAATTGAGTCATCATTTGATGCTGGAAGGATGCTAGATGGGCTGCGACATTCACACTATCAACTTCAATCAACCCAGCTACTCTCTTGCCTGCTCCCCTAGATGAATCACTATGCCACTCTAGATTTCCTTGTGCAATTCCGTTCAGCAGAGTGTACAGTTCATCATAATTCTTCTCTAGTGCTTTCCCACCTGATGCAAAGTCTAGCAAAATTTTTGTGTGGGGGTTAAGAATCTCTATAAAATTATGGGCCGGCACTTCATTAGACCGTTGGTGGTGGGGAAAATCTCTCAACAATGACTTGAACCTCTCCCAAGCCAAGTATAAATTCTCATCTGGCCGCTACTTGAAAAACTCAAAATTTTACTTAGCAGTCTTTCCAGACGGGAAGAATCTAATTAGGAACTTCCATGCTAGGTTGTCCTAAGTAGTGATGGAGTTAGATGGTTTTGCCTTCAACCACCTCTTCACTTCTCCCAATAATGAAAATGAAAAAGGGTGAGCCTGACATAATCAGTTGACAATCTGGTGGGGATAAAGGTGTCACTGATGAAACACCCCAAAACTTTCCTAGACCAGGCTTAGACATTTCTAGAAAAATATAGCAGAAAAACTAGAAAAAAATTTCTCAGAACGACTGAGACAACGAGTTGTGGTCAGCTCCAATGACTCGTTGTGTCAGTCGTGGTCACCAGGTCTTGGCCATTTAGGAACCAACAAGATAAAGAACGACCCGTTGTGAGAAACAATGAGTCATCCTGTCAGTCGTGGTTCCCCCAGCCCAGAAATCCTTCCTAGGACCCCACGACTCAACCAATGAGTCGTTGTCAGAAACAACGACCCGTTGTGAGAGCCGTCGGGTGAAGTCTCTGAAATCCCCCTTCCAGTAAAGACGAGAGGAAACAATGACTCATTGTTTCCCCCAACGAGTCATTGTCAGCATAGTTGTTTCAACTTAGGAATTTTTAGAAAAATCCCTCTAGTGAACCTAACGAATGGACACGATGACCCGTTGGGTCAACCAAGGAGTCGTTCTGTCACCCGTTGCTTGGCCTTCCAGTTTTCCTTGCCCAGTAGCCACGGGAGGAATCGATGACCCGTTGGTTCATCCAACGAGTCTTGGTGACCCCCGTTTCCAGGTCCAATGATTCTAATCCCAGGTAGTGGAACCAATGAGAGGTCCCAATAAGTCGTGGTCTCATCCAACGATTCATTGAGTGACCCGTTGGGACCCTATCGACCAGATTCTAGATTTAAATCACAGGGTTACTTTTGTAATTTTCTACCTACTGAGTCCCTAAACTATGTCATTTTGGGTCAAATCAGGGGTTTTACAGGGGGGAAACCGACGGTTTCTCTCATTCTTTTCTCATCTCTCATCAGTTAAGTGTAAAGTTCCTCTCTGAAAAGCTCAGAGTAGAAGTTAGAAAGAGTGATTCTTATCAGATTTCTCAAGGAATTCCCTCAAGAATTTCTATCACCAGGTATGTGGGAATTCAACAAGGAAATAGTTCTTCCCTTGTGTCCCTAAAATTCTTCCTATTTTCTTTATCAGTTCTAGCCCTGCAACTATTGTATGTTGAGAAATTATCAGTCAGACTTTGTTTAATTCATGTGAAATATTATTTTATGATAATTGAAGATATTTTTCACCAGTTTGTGACTATATTGGTGCTTGTCCCTGTAAAGTAAATCCTAGCCCTGACTCTTGAATGAAGAAAACTAGAAAATTGCAACAGTGCTTCAATATCAAAATTTTTCTTGATTCTATCAGTGTTGGGGACTCCCATGTTGTTAGTGTATTGAAACTCAGTCAGATTATTGTCAGTTTAGTTTCTATCAAAATGTTAGAATATCAGTGTTAGTCAGAAATGTCAGTTGATTAGTTTGACTACAGAAACTCTTGAGGTGTCAATAGTGCCTCCTAGTTATTCAAATTAGAGTCAGTATCAGTTTTTAGAGGTTCTTTGGGCGGTCATGACACTTTTAGATAAGAAGCTCTGACCAGCCTTATGACCTCAGCTTCAGATTATAGTTTATTCTTTAGATGGTTACAACGCTTCTAGATAAACAACTCTGACCAGTTTTAGAACCCAGTTAAAAAATCTGATCCGATAAGACTCCCAGGGTGCTTCCAGATAGGTATTCCTAACTAGTCTTAGGCCCTAGTTTTGAGCTATCAACTTAGTAGTCTGTCTAGGACTATCCAATAGGAGTAGGACTTAGCACCGAGCGGATCGGGGTTCTAGCGCACCCAAGTTCCCAGAACTACTTGCCACCGTAGGATATATTTTTATTGGCCTCATGGCCCCAGACCTGTGATCACCCAGTTCATGCGTTTATACCCTGGCAAGGTATATTGGGTACTACTGATGGGATGTATACATCACACTCCATGTCTAGCTCACGTGGTTATATGGTAGTTATAGACTCTCCCACTAGTTAGCTTAGTTCAATCTCAGATTAGTTAGTTTAGATCAGTTATGTGCAGTATCTCATATTTAGGGCATGTCCTTGACCATCAAACAGGGTCTTTTAGACCATCTCAATTTATTACATTTATTCCATTTCAGCAGTTTCAGTTGGTCATTGCATGTCTTTTCAGTTCAGCATTTTTATTCCTTGTGTATGGTTTCTCTAACTTACTCAGTACATTCAAAGTACTAATGCATAACTTTTATGTTGTATGGTTTTATGATATAACTGCAGGATCTCAGTCATAGCCTCGTTAGCAGATCATTCTCAGAAGATCCCAATTGCACCATTGGTGAGTTCTCATCCTTCGAGGGCAAAGATTATTTCATTCAGTTATATTTTTTCCTTATTTAGACTTGGAGTAAGTTGGGGGCTTGTCCCAGAAACTCATTAGTTGTAGTGGCTTTCAGACACAAACTTGATTTCAGACTTTCAGTTTTTTTCAGATATTTTAAATATTTATGTTTCAGCTTTATTCTCATAAATGTTTTGTATTTTACTTTAAAGCTTCCGCTATACACATATGTTTACTTAGAATGCAGTGTATGATAGACCAGGGGTTGACTTGGGGTTACTTGTTACTCAAAGTACCGTGTTCTGTCCAGGGTATAAACTCGAGGTGTGGAAAACTTGGTATTAGAGCACTAGGTTTAGAGTATTCTCGGATGTCAGAAAACTACATCGAGTAGAGTCCCTTTCATGGGTGTGAAGCACGCCACACTTATGACAGAGAGGCTATGAGATGTTATTAGGAAAACTCCTTTTATTCATACTCTTTATTGTGCATTAAAATTCAATTCAAGAATCGTTGCCCTAACTCGTGCTCTATTTCATTTAAGTGAATTATGCCTCCACGATGTGGTAATGGAAGAAGGGCCGGTAACGCTCACCGACCTGCTCCACCAGCTCCAGCAGCCCCTCAAGATGACTCAGTGTCCACCGCAGAGTTCAAGGCGGCTATCCAGCTGCTCACTCAGATAGTTACCAACCAGGTGAACCAGCAGGTGGTTTCAATCAACAATAACGGGTCCACATATCTTCCCGAGTGCATGACTTCACTCAGATGAACCCTCTATATTTTCATGAATTTAGGGTGGGAGAGGACCCACAGGAGTTTGTGGACGAGATTAGAAAGATCACCCAGATTATGGGTGTCAGTTCCTCGGAGAATGCCGACTTAGCTGCCTACCAGCTAAAAGGGGTAGCCCAGATCTGGTACGAGCAATGGAAGGAGGGGAGGCAAGTGAAAGCAAGATCAGTGGGATGGTAGGAGTTTATCACAGCCTTCCTAGACAGATTCTTCCCTCGGGAGCTCAAGGAGGTGAAAGTGGCAGAGTTCATGAATCTGAAACAAGGAAACAGGACAGTAGAAGAATATGCACTGGAGTTCACCAGGTTGTCTAAGTATGCTCCAGAGATAGTAGCCGATCCAAGGGCTCGCATGTTGAAGTTTGTGAATTGAGTTTTGAATTTGGTCCTTAAGGAGTGCAGGACAATGATGCTTATCAATGAAATCGATCTCTCTAGCCTCATAATTCTTGCCCAGCAAATTGAGGCAGAAAAATTGAAAGATTTGGAGCGAGAGAGAAAACGGGCAAGAACCGGCCATTCATATTATGGCCATCATAGATTTGGCGGTAGTAGCCGCCCACAACAGCAACAACAACAACAGAGGGCTCCAACACCCAGTTCAGCCAGTGCCCCTACTCTTCAGTCCCGCAAGGATTGGAGAGGTGGAGCATTTGGCTTTTAGTCCCAGAGCTTCAGTGCAAGCAATCTCTATCCAGCTTGCCTTAAGTATGGAAAGAACCATCCATGAGAGTGTCTTCAGGGTCGAGAGGGCTGTTTTGGTTGTGGACAACTCGGACATTGGCTTAAGGAATGCCCGTCAGCAGGATGGGGAAGGTCACAATCCACTACTTCAGTAGCTCCAGCAGGCCAACACTTCAGGTACGGATGGCGGCCAGTGCCAAAACCATTTTTATGCATTATCTTCTCGTCAGGATCAGGAGAGCTCACCTGACGTGGTCACGGGTATGTTACGCCTTTTTCATCTAGACGTGTATGCCCTACTAGATNATATAGTTGGGACCTATAAGTCGCATTCGTCGAATGCGATTTATATATGTCGCATTTGCCTTGCGACGTGCCGACTTGGTGCTTGTCCGGTCCCTCCCCGAGCCCTTTTCTCGCATGTATGGCATTCTAAAACTCTTAACCAACATGCGAATAGGCCATCTACATGTCAATAATTTACTGGGTGTAACACCGTGGTCCTGTGGCTTCCGACGTCAACATTCTTACCCTGGCATCTCTGCAAAGTCTGTAAATGAGACTTGGGAATGGGATGGTGGTGCTCAAACCCATAGCACGATCCCGAATATCCTTCGCTATCACTGGAGGGATGTTGATGACATATCTAGACATGATACACTCCACCAATGCTGCTCTATCTGCATTGAGGGAGTTATCATCACTATCGGCGTGAACTTGTGGCGACCAGTGTCCAGCAGCCCTTCTCTATAAAGTTCAGCAAGGCTTTGGTGACCTGCCGACCACTAGTCACCCACTCTAGCTCCTCCTTGTCCTCAACTATTACCCTCGCTAGCTATTTCACCTGACTCTGTCTCTCCTCGTGGCCCAGCTGCTTTACCCTTTTCAAGGTATCTACTCTGTAGTCGAACTCAGCTGCAGCATCTGGAGCTCTAAAATATGGGCCATACAACATCCTAGCAATGGTCCTCTCTGAGATGTCAACTGCGTGTCCCCGGAATGCTACCTTATCAAGCTTGGACTGCTCTTTTAGTCTTTGCTCAGCCTTTACTTTCTGCTCCATCGTTGCCAAGTAATTGGCATAGAACTCCCTGACTAATTCAACACTGTAGCGGTCAGGAGTTCTGGCCATCCAATCAAACCCATAGAAGCTGAAGATCCATTTCATCTCCTCGACCTTATTCAGTGCACCAATCATTATCTATGGTTCCTCCTGGATAGTTCATCTGGGGTGCTACTTGGAGGTAAGAGCTAGACCCTTCTCATAGATTGCCTGAGCACCTAGCACATGCCACCTCATGGTCCGACTTTTTAGAGGTGGAGTCTGATCATTCTCATCTTAGGCCTCCTTTTCAGACCCAACCTCATCCACTCCTTCTATAGATTGGGCCTCATCTGACCCTTTCTTAGTATTGGAGCCACAACCGGACTCCTGAGGCTGCTCCTCAACTCCCTCCTCAGACTGGGGAGCTTCGGCAAGTGTGGCCGAAGAAGCTTTGGCCTGAGCCTTGGCTTGTGCCCTAGTGGTCTATGGCTCATCGTTGTCATCTATGTCTACTTGGTATTCCTCCATTGAACCACTAGGGGAGCCCTTCTCTTGCTCAGATGCAGAAGCCTCATCCCTCAGGCCCCTCAGAGCAGCAATCTCAGCTCTAGCCTCCTTGTCCTAGGCTCTCTTGGTTGCACTCCTCTTCAATGTAACATACCTATGGCGAAAAGGTTAGTATGTGTGATCTCAAAAAAAGGACGAAAATCATATTCAATATCTTACCACGAGTCATCAGTACAAGTCATACCTAAGTGGTATAATCTGTATTAAGACTTGTATTATCTCATAGAACTGTCATGACTTGTTGGTATGACTCATACCATGTTGGTACGGTTTGTACCACTAGTTGTAGGAGATATTCCAGGACATTTTGTTTCTTTGTATTTTTGTATGAGTTGTGTTACGGTCATAGCTGGATTCCACGGGTCATACTAAGGGTCGTACTGTTGCTTTTGAACTTGACCCTCTCTAATTCGTGGTATGATCACCAGGTACGACTCATAGTGAGATACCAAGAGTTGTACGGGGGTCTGTACCTTGAGTTTCCAGTTAAAATATAACACCTGAAAACTTTCCTAGACCAGATTCAGGTATTTCAAGAAAGTTCAGAAGAAAAACTAGAAATTTATTGTAGAACGACCCAGACAATGGGCCGTGATAGGCTCCAATGGATCGTTGTCTGAGTCGTTGTCAGTATATCAGTTATCCTTCAGGGGAAACAATAAGGCATAGAATGACCCGTTGGTTGAACCAACGAGCTGTCCTGTTGTCCGTTGGATCCCAAGTTTAGAATCCTCGCAGACCCTTCCCCGAGTCAATGAGAGAAATCAACGGCTCGTGGTTCCCATAAAAGATCCATTGCTACCACCGTCGCACAGTCCCAGGCCCTAGAAGTGTAGACCACGTGTTGATGCAATGACCCGTTGGTCCTACCAACGAGTCGTTGTGTTGATTGTTGTCTCAAGGCCCAGTTTTCCTACCAGTATTAATGAGGTGTACCAACGACCCATTGGTGCTTCCAACGGATCGTGGTATCTCCCGTGGTTCACTTCCAGTGGGCTTGGTTTCTAGACCCAGACCCAACGGTGGGTTCCAATAGGTCGTGGGTCCAACTAACGACCCGTTCTGAGGCCCGTCGTTCAATGTCAACCAGTTTTTAGTTCTTTCTTTTGAGGGTATGCTGGTAATTTCCCATCTTTTTAATATTGAAACCCCGTCGTTTTGGGCTCATTTAGGGGGAGTTAAAGGGGTAGAATGACCTTTTCCCCTTCATTTCACTCTCTTTCTCTCAAGCCTAAGCGTAGAACAGACAAGAAGTTCAGAGTAGAAGCTAGGGAAGGCATTTTTTTCTTAGAAATTTCTTAGGGATTTTCTCCAGAAGTTCTTAGCAAGGTATGTGGGAATTCAACAAGGGAATAGTTCTTCCCTTGTGTCCCCAAAATTCTTACTATTTCCTTTATCAGTTCTAGCCCTGAGACTATCGTATGTTAAGAAATTTGTAGTCAGACTTCATTTAATTCATGTGGAATATTATTTTATGATAATTGTGGATATTTTCCATCAGTTTAAGACTGTATTGGTGCTTGTCCTAGTAAAGTAAATTCTAGCCCTAGCTCTTGACTGTAGAAAACTAGAATCTTGCAATAGTGCTTAATATCAAAAATTTTCTTGAATTTATCAGTGTTAGGGATTCCCATGTTGTATTCAGACACAGTCAGACTATCGTCAGTTCAGTTTTAGTCAGAATGTTAGATTACTCAGTGTCAGTCAAAAATGTCAGCTGATCAGTTTGATTACAAAAATTCTCGAGGTAGCAGTAGTACCTCCTAGTTATCAGAATTAGACTCAGTATCAGTTTTAGTGGTTCTTTAGGGGGTCATGACACTTTCATATGAGAAGCTTTGACCATCCTTAAAACCCCAACTTCAAAATTACAGTTTGTTCTTTAGACGGTTACGACGCTTCCTGATAAACATCTCTAACCAGTCATAGAACCCAGTTACAGAATTCGGTTCGATAAGACTCTCAGGGTGCTTCCAAATAGGTATTCCTGACTAGTCTGGGCCCCAATTTTGGGCTATCAGCTTAGTATTTAGTCTAGAAATATCCAGTGGGAGTAAGACTTAACATCGAGCGGACCGGGGTTCCAACGCACCCAGGTTCCAAGAACTACGCTGCGATCGTAAGTTACAGTTTTATTAGCCTCATGGCCCAAATTGTGATCACCTAGTTCATGCTTTTATAGCCTAGCAAGGTATATTGGGTCCTACCGATGGGGTGTATACATCGGACTCCACGTCTAGCTCATGTGTTTACATGTCGGTTATAGACTCTCCCACTAGTCATATCAGTTCAGTTCAGTATATCAAATTTAGGGCATGACCTTCACCATCAGAAAAGGTCTTTTAGACCATCTTAGTTATTTCAGTTATTCTGTTCAGTGCTTCAGTTGGTCATTGCATGTCTTTTCAGTTCAGCATCTTTATTTCTTGTGTATGGCTTCTCTCACATACTCAGTACATTCAAAGTACTGACACATACTTTTATGTTGTATAGTTTTATGATATAGTTGTAGGATCTCATTCTCAGCCTCGCTAGCCTATCGCTCTCAGAAGACTTCAGTGGTTCTAAGTGGTGAGTCCTTATCTTTCATGGATGAAGATTATTTTACTCAGTTTTGCTTTCTTCTTTTTAGATTTGGAGTGAGTTGGGGGCTTTTCCTAGCAACTCATCAGTTGTAGTGGTTTTCAGACACAAATATGGATTTTCAGACTTGTAGTTCTGCTAAGATGTTTTTAAACTTTATTATCCAGCTCTATTTCATAAATGTTTTGTAGTTTACTTTAAGGCTTCTGCTATATTTTATGTTTACTCAGAATGCCAATGTATGATGGACCAAGGGTTGACTTGGGGTTACTTGTGATTCCAAGTGCCGTGTCCCATCCAAGGTATAAGCTTGGGGCGTGACAAACTTGGCATCAGAGCACTAGGTTTAGAGTATCCTCGGATGTCTGAAAGTCGCATCGATTAGAGTCCTTTTCATGGGTGTGAAGTGCACCACACTTATGATAGGGAGGCTACGAGATGTTATTAAGAAAACTCCATTTGTGCATACTCTTTATCGTGCGTTGAAATTCGATATCAGAATCGTTCTCCTAACTCATGCTCTGTTTCATTTTAGTGAATTATGCCTCCGATGTGGTAATGGAAGAATGGCCGATAACGCTCACTGACCTACCCCACCGGCCCTAGAATCTCCTCAGGACGACTCAGTTTCCACCGCAGAATTTTGGGTGGCTATCCAGCTTCTCGCTCAAACAATTACTAATAAGGAGAACCAGCAAGTGGTTCTAATCAACAATAATGGGTCCGCAACAGCTTCCCGAGTGCGGGACTTCACTAGGATGAACCCTCCAGATTTTCACGGATCTAAG
Source organism: Datura stramonium (assembly GCA_018107945.1). NCBI lineage: Eukaryota > Viridiplantae > Streptophyta > Magnoliopsida > Solanales > Solanaceae > Datura > Datura stramonium. Next base: position 104,215 of record JACEIK010002883.1, read on the forward strand.
GTGGGAGAGGACCCACAGGAGTTTGTGGATGAGATTAGAAAGATCACTCGAATTATGGGTGTCAGTTCCTCAAAGAGTGCCGACTTGGCTGCCTACTAGCTAAAAGGGGTGGCCCGATCTGGTACGAGCAATGGAAGGAGGGGAGGCCAGCAGGAGCAAGACCGGTGGAATAGGAGGAGTTCACTATAGCCTTCCTAGATAGATTCTTCCCTCGGGAGCTCAGGGAGACAAAAGTGGCAGAGTTAATGAATCTGAGACAGGGAAACAAGAAAGTAGAAGAATATGCTTAGGAGTTCACCAGGTTGTGTAAATATGCTCCAGAGATAGTGGCCGAGCCAAGGGATCACATGTTGAAGTTTGTTAATGGGGTATCGAACCTTTTCCTCGAATAGTGCAGGGCAGTGATGCTGATTAAGGATATTGACCTTTCCAGCCTTATTGTTCATGCCCAGTAGACTGAGGTAGAAAAGCTGAAGGACATGGAGTGGAAGAACAAACGGGCAAGGACTGGCCAATCAGATTATGGCCACCAAAGGTCTGGCGATAGTAGCCGCCCACAGCAGCAGCAACAACCACAACAGAGGGCTCCAATACCCAGCTCAGTCAGTGCCCCTACCTTTTGGTCCTTCCAGGATCAGAGGGGTGGAGCATCTGACTCTCAGTCCCAGAGCTATAGTGCCAGCAACAAATATCTAACTTGCCCTAAGTGTGGCAAGAACCACCCAGGAGAGTGTCCTCAGGGTCGAGAGGGCTATTTTGGTTATGGACAACTTGGTCATCGACTTAAGGAATGACTGTCACTAGGACGGGGAAGGTCACAATCCACTACTTCAGCAGCTCCAGCAGGCTGACCAGCTCAGTAGGCCAACACTTCAGGTACAGATGGTGGTCAGCACCAAAACTACTTCTATGCATTATCATCTCGTCAGGATCAGGAGAACTCACCTGATGTGGTCACGGGTATGTTACTTATTTTCCACCTAGATGTATACGCCCTTCTAGATCCAAGAGCCACACTATCATATGTGACTCCATAGATAGCTGTTTAGTTTAATATCAGTCCAGAAGTCCTCTTAGAACTGTTCTCAATCTCCACCCTAGTTGGCGAGTCAGTTAGAGCCAACCAGGTGTATAGAAACTGCCCATTCTCAATATTCAATAAGGTCATTCCAACTGATCTCGTAGAATTAGACATGGTCGATTTTGACCTCATCCTTGGCATAGATTGGTTACACTCTGGTTATGCCTCAGCCAATTCCAGAACTAGAGTTTTCAAATTTTAGTTTCTAAATGAGTCAGTGTTAAAGTGGACGGGCAGTAGTTCAACGCCTAAAGGTCGGTTTATTTCCTACCTTAAGGAGCAGAAGCTTATTTCTAAGGGATGTATTTACCATCTAGTTTGGGTCAAGCATTTCAGCTCTGAGACCCCAACTATCCAGTCAGTATTAGTTGTCAGCGAGTTCCCTAATGTGTTTTCCCTATATCTTCCCAGAATTCCTCCTAAGCGGGAAATAGACTTCGGTATAGACCTTCTCCCAGATACTCAGCCATCTCCATCCTCCTTATAGAATGGCTACATCTAAGCTTAAGGAGTTCAAGGAGTAGCTAAAAGACCTTCTTGATAAGAGTTTTATCAGACCAAGTATCTCTTCGTAGGGTGCTCCAGTACTATTCATGAGAAAGAAAGATGGTACCCTCAAAATGTGCAATGATTACCGTCAGTTGAATAAGGTCACAATCAAGAACAGGTATCCCCTACCCAGAATTGACAACTTGTTCAACCAACTTCAGGAAGCCAGCTGTTTCTCCAAAATAGATCTCAGGTAGGGGTATCATCAGCTAAGAGTCAGAGAGTGTGACATACCGAATAACAACTTTTAGGATTCGGTATGGTCACTATGAGTTTGTGGTTATGTCCTTCGGACTAAATAATGCCCTTGCAGCTTATGGACCTGATGAACAGAGTCTTCAAGTAGTATCTAGATATGTTCGTCATTGTATTTATCAATGACATTATGGTATACTCTAAAAATGAGGAAGAGCATGCGAATCACCTAAGGATAGTGCTTCAGACACTCAGAGACCACCAGTTGTTCGCCAAGTTCAGCAAATGTGAATTCCAATTGAAGTCCGTGACTTTCCTGGGTCATCTGGTCTCAGGTGAGGGTATTCAGGTTGATCCTCAAAAGATAGCAGCGGTAAAAGACTGGCCCAAACCTACCTCCCAACGGAAATCAGAAGTTTCTTGGGTCTAGCCGGGTATTACCGACACTTTGTGGAGGTTTTTCTTCTATAGAATCCCCTCTGACTAGGATAAATTAGAAGAAGGTGAAATTCCAGTGGTCAGATGCGTGTGAGAAGAGTTTCCAGGAGTTAAAAACTCGACTCACTAAAGCTCCAGTGTTGACCCTACCGGAAGGATCAGATGGGATTGTAGTGTATTATAACGCTTCTAGAGTTGGACTTGGTTGTGTTCTGATGCAGCGGGGCAAGGTGATAGCCTATGCCTCCAGACAACTCAAAGTTCATGAAAAAGAATTATTCGACTCATGATGTGGAGTTGGCAGCGGTGGTGTTTGCATTGAAAATATGGAAACACTACCTGTACAAGGCTCACATGGATGTTTTCACCGATCACAAGAGCCTTCAGTATGTATTCAGTCAGAAAGATCTAAATCTTCATCAGAGAAGGTGGTTAGAGCTCCTAAAGGACTTTGAAATGAGCGTGCTATATCACCCAGGCAAAGCCAATGTGGTGGCGGATGCCCTGAGCAGAGTGTCTATGGGGAGCATGGCCCATGTTGAAGAGGGCAGAAAGGAACTAGCGAAGGATATTCACCGACTAGATCGGTTAGGGGTGCAGTTGGTTGATTCAGTAGAGGGTGGAGTGGTAACGCAAAGTGGGTCAGATTCTTCTTTGGTTGTTGAAGTTAAGTCCAGACAAGATGAAGATTCCATCTTACTTAAGCTTAAGGAAGCGGTTCTCAGAAAAGAAGTTGAGGCTTTCTCCCAAGGGGGAGATGGTGTACTCCGTTATTAGAGTAGATTGTGCGTACTGGATGTGGGTCATTTGAGACAGCAGATACTGGCTGAAGCACACAGCTCGAGGTATTCCATCCACCATGGTTCTACTAAGATGTATTGGGATTTATAGGATATTTACTGGTGGAACGACATGAAGAGAGACATCGCTGAATTTGTAGCTAAGTGCCTGAACAACCAGCAGGTCAAAGTAGAACACCAGAGACCGAGAGGTATGACTCAGGATATCAGAATACCCACATGGAAGTGGGAAGAAGTAAATATGGATTTTATTACGGGTCTACCTCGGACTCGTCAGTAGCATGATTCGATCTAGGTGATAGTAGACCGGATGACTAATTCAGCACACTTCCTCCCAGTTAAAACTACAGATTCGGCTGAGGACTGTGCTAGGCTTTATATTCGAGAGTTAGTCAGACTTCATGGGGTGCCCTTATCCATTATCTCAGACAGAGGTACCCAGTTCACCTCACTTCTGGAAGTCCTTTTAGAAGGGACTTGGTACCCAGGTTAAGCTCAACACAACTTTTCACCCTTAGATAGATGGATAAGCTGAGTGGACTATTCATACCCTAGAAGATATGTTGAGAGCGTGTGTGATCAATTTCAAGGGCAGTTGGGATGATCACTTGCCTCTCATCGAGTTTGAATACAACAATAGCTACCACTCCTGTATCAAGATGGCCAAGGCAGGAGGTGTAGGTCTCCTATCGGGTGGTTTGAGATTGGTGAAGCTACTTTAATCGGGCCAGACTCGGTTAATGAAGCTATGAAGAAAGTACATCTCATCCGAGAAAGATTGAAAACAGCTCAAAGCCGTTAGAAATCTTATGCTGATGTGAGGAGAAGAGAATTGGAGTTTTCTGTGGATGACTGGGTTTATTTGAAAATTTCACCCATGAAAGGGGTGATGAGATTTAGGAAGAAAGGAAAGCTCAGTCCGAGATATGTGAGACCCAACAGAATTTTGAAACGAATTGGCAAGGTAGCTTATGAGCTAGAATTACCTTCAGAGTTGGCATCTGTGCATCCAGTATTCCATATGTCACTATTGAAGAAGTGCATCGGTGATCCAACTTTAGTTGTTCCATTGGACAGTGTAGGAGTGAAAGATAGTCTCTCCTACGAAGAGGTCCCAGTTCAAATCCTTGACTGTCAGGTTCATAAGCTGAGGAAAAAAGAGGTAGCTTTAGTCAAGGTCTTATGGAGAAATCAGCATGTAGAAGGAGCTACGTGGGAAGCCAAAGCAAATATGATGGCTAGATACCCATACTTGTTCCTTTCCAGTCCTGCTCTGGCATCAGGTGTCACGCCCCGCCTTGGGGGGTATGACTGGCACCTGGTGCCCTATTAGGACCTGAAATGCTAGACTACTGAGCCTAAGCACATCTGGTGCCTGGATGGCTCTGACTCTGTTTCACGGAATCAACGGGCTATATAACGGCTGTAAATATAGCCTCCGACCAACTGGGCCTATAGCCACCTGTACTATAACATCAGCGATCCAGAATCACATTCATATAGGGAAACCTATGCGGGCCGACAAGGCCACCATGATGTCTAGTTATCTCTAAATCAATATAACAAATGCTGAACAACTACGTGATCGGCAAGGTCACCACTACTAACTGGATACGGCCCCACACGACCAACATAAACAACAATACTAAACAACTAAACATACGCACGACCCCACACGACCGGCACGACTAACCACAGGGAGATATATACACAATCTGCAAGCCTCTAAGAATACTGATAAGATGGTCGGGGCCTACCCGTACTATACAACAAAATAAAATGATGTAAACCTCTGAATATCAAGATCTGGATGACAGGAGCTGATGACTCTGCGCTGGCTAGGATCACGAGGGATCGGCTCCTCTTCTATTGGTACCTGCAGGCAAGTAATGCAGCGCCCCAAACGGGCGTTAGTACCACTGGTACCGAGTATGCAAAGCAAACTGAACATAGCTGAATATAAGCAACATAACTAGAAATTCTGAACAGTAGGAAGTATCTGAAACTGTCTGGACTGATGAAATCTGAAACAAGCTTATTTGTACTGAGAGTA